>CAKNXH010063667.1:130737-150471 GCA_932178445.1 Andricus quercusramuli | reverse complement strand
AAGTTATTTCTGTGGCCAGTCGTAGATGTGCCTCCCCGCCCCCCATGACACGTTGGAAAGGGGCTCGCGTGTGACCTAAATTATTTCTGTGGCCAGTCACAGGGGTATTTTCTCGTCCCCCATGACACGTTAGAAAGGGGGTCGTGTGTGATCTAAGTTATTTCTGTGGCCAGTCGTAGGGGTGCCTCCCCCCCCCATGACACGTTGGAAAGGGGGTCGTGTGTGACCTAAATTATTTCTGTGGCCAGTCACAGGGGTAATTTCTCGTCCCCCATGACACGTTCGAAAGGGGGTCGTGGGTGACCTAAGTTATTCCTGTGACCAGCCACAGGGGTGTTTTCTCGCCCCCCATGAGACGTTGGAAAGAGGTTAATGTGTAACCTAAGTTATTTCTGTGGCCAGTCATAGGGGTGCCTTCCTCTCCCCCCTGACACGTTGGAAAGGGGGTCACGGTTGGAAAGCGTGTGTAACCTAAGTTATTCCTGTGGCCAGTCGTAGGGGTGCCTTCCCGCCCCCCATGGCACGTTGGAATGGGTGCCGTGTGTGACCTAAGCAATTCTACACTTCGTACCGACATTTCCCTTCTTTTCTCTAAAACGGTTAGTCGTAGGGTAAACAAAAGATCTACAACTTTTGTTCAAAGCTTTTTTGTAAATTTTCATTATTTACTGAAATAAATGGAAAAACATGAAAATTTTATAGTTTTTTGGGGGTTTGACCTTGAAAATCAAATTTGCGGGTATTTTCACTATCATATTCGTGATCAGCACGTCAAAATACATAGGTATATGGAGTTTTAAATTAATCGGAGGTAAGCGCTTTTCGGAACTCCAGCCTTTTTTTTTAAACAATTTACGGCCACGCGAATGTAAATATCGTTTTAAAAAATTGTGAAACATATGGGTCTCCTACATTTTTTATATGCAAAAAAATTATATTTGTATATTTCTGCATTTTTTTGTTTCTAACTTCGAAAATTACGACTAGACACACGACTCTTACTGCCTTTTATTATGTTCGTAAGTGTATTTTACGAGGTTGTACATGCACTGCCTGTACCGAAAAAATCTGTTATTTTAGTTGCTATCCGATATTGAATGTACATTTTAGGTATATCAAGACATATTTGTCGGCGTCCGCATAGAAGAGGTTGTGCCTAAAAGTTTATGTTAATTATTATTACATAGAACCTGATTAAGATTACTTCGGTAATAACTAGTAATTATTGAGGATTTCTTATTTCGTACATGGTAAATAAAATCGGAAAGTATAACTATGCTAATTGTTTTTATACTTATATTCATATTCTTATGTTCACTTCAATAATTCTATTAGTATGACATCATTTATAATTAATAAAAAGTTTTTTTCATTTAAAATAACTTGCATATAAAATACTTGCATTTTGAGAAAACAACAATGCTTATTATTAACCTGCTCATATTAGCCAACATGAATTTTTGTCACAAATTTAATGGCAATTTGGAGGTTATAATCTGAGAAATTCACTTCAACTATTTTGAAAATTGAGGCACCGGATGTAAAAAGGAGATATAAAATTATTTTGCTGGAGTGGGGAGGCCCCTGGGCCTTTGGGAATAAAGTTTTGAATTTCAATTTTTTGAATACGCATTTGTATTGATAATTTTGTTACGCATCTTTTTCTTTGAATATAAAAAGTTGTAGCTTTTTTAGTTTTTGAGTTATTTACAAGAAACTGTATTTTTTATCTGAATAAAATATTTCGCGTTTTTTCACATCAACTCGCGACGAAATCGGCACTTTTTAATATTTTGAAGTAAAATTTATGAGAGGCTTCTTCTGGCTTCTTTTGCAACCAATGACTCCAGAAAAAATTGAAAATGTTCATTTGAAAAAAAGTTAAGAATTTTTTGCCGAGGTGTTGCACTATTCGTGCACAAACAACTTTGATCGTTTCGGGAGTCGAGCGAATTTCGAGAAAACAAAAACTTTTAGTAGGAAAGTTGGTCAAGGAGGTTCGAAGATGTTTCCTGAGAATTTTTAGCTCAATTGAAATAGTAGTTAACAAACTGTTGATGTTTTAATTTTCTGGCGCGATCGATTGTCTCCTGCGTAGGCTGCGCGATGCCGGGCAAGCCGTTGTTGCCCCAGAGTGAAGTGAACTCTGCCTTAGAGTACGTAAGAGATTTTTTAATTCAAATGCAATAAAACATGGAAAATCATGGTTCATAATAATTCCTTTGTTTCCTTCCCGATTAAAATATTTAAACGTTGCCACTTCTAGTGAAATCAGCTTCATAAAATTCTTAAAAATAAACAAATCTGTACACGTTTCCTTTCTGGTATCTCGCGTGTCCTCTCTCTAACCTCTATTTGTAAAATATACCTGCATACATTTTCTGATTTTTTTAAACCAAAAATAATCGCTGAAATATTACATGATATTTTTTCAAAGTTATATCTACGATAAATATAGTATTTCCGCTATAATTTCTTTTATTCTATTTGTCTTAATGTGTTTATTTATTTTATGTTTTCGTTTTAATACTACCAAAAATTTAACACTAATAATTCTGAATTATCACTACCCATTCTACGTAACTTAGAGTAAGTCCTGATTTTTCGTATTTTAAATAAAAATTATATGTATCTGACCGGCCTCTGCGACGGAGTTTGTGTATAGTAACGTCTTACCGGCCGGACCTCAGCCTACAGGAGCGAAAATCGATCGCGTCGAAAAATTAAAACATTAACAGTTTGTTACCTACTATTTCAATTGAGCTGAAAATTTCCAGAAAACTTCTTTTGACATTCCTGGCCAACTTTCTAACTGACAGTTTTTGGTTGCTCAAAATTCGCTCGGCTGACGAAGTGATCAAAGTTATTTCTGCACGAATTGTGCAACGCCTAAAGAAAAATTATTAACATTTTGCTTAATAAACATTATCAACTTTTGCTGAAGTCATCGGTCGCAGAAGATGCCAATGCATACTTCTCATGAATTTTACTTTAAAATATTAAAAAGTGCCGAATTTGTCGCAAGTTGAAGTGAAAAAGACGATATATTTTAATCAGAAAAAAAAACAGTTTTTTGTATATATATTCGAAAAACTATTAGGTGCGCAAATAAATTCTGGCTGTTTTTTTTATGGAAATGCACTTTTAATGTGAAAAAATGGTCGCAAATGAATCATTCAAAGTATTGCCCATCGTTAGCTAAAACGTTTTTCTATCTTTCTGGTAGAGCTCGAATACCGTTACGGCAAAAGTGTTCATCTTTTGAGGCTATCCACGAATCAAGCCATTTTTGGATGTCTTCATATGAGCGAAACTGCTGGTTAACCAGACCATGTGCCATCGGCAGGAACACAAAATAATCGGACGGCGCAATATCTGGGGAATACGGCGGGTGGGGTCGAACTTCCCATTTAAGCGTTTCCAGGTAGGTTTTAACGGGTTTGGCAACGTGAGGCCGAGCGTTGTCAAGCTGTAGAATCACTTTTTCGTGCCTTTGCTCATATTGTGGCCGTTTTTCGCGCAATTATCGGCTCAATTGCATCAATTGAAGCCGATGCCCTTTCCCAGTGATGGTTTCGTTCGGTTTCAACAGCTCATAATAAATAACACTGACCTGGTCCCACCAAATACACAGCAAAACGTTCACAGTGTAAATATTCGGCCAAGCCGACGACGTAGAAACATGACCAGGCAGTCCCCATGACTTTCTTCTCTTTGGGTTGCTGACAAAATCAAACATTTTCACACAACCAAAAGTATGACGCCAAAACGAAGGTCTAAAAAGGCTACAAATTTTTCTACCGAAGGAAAAAGATGCGGCATTCAATTTACGATGTGTTTATGTATTTTGAAAATTGAAATTCGAAACTTCATTCTCAAGTGCTCAGGGGCCTCCCCACTGCAGCAAAATAATTCTATATCTTCTTTTTGCATCTGGAGCCTCAATTTTCTCCCGTATTTCTGATTTTTTGTACGTATTGAAATCTTCAGTGGGCTTTCCTGCAAACTTGGTAAAACAGACCTAGAGCGGTACAGTGACTAAACGGGACGAGGAGCGATACAGTGCCCAAACGCGCCGTGGAGCAGTATGAAACAGAGGCGTCGAATTTTACAGTTCGCTTTCTTTGATCTCCCAAATGTTCAACTCGATTTCTAAATTTGTCTGCTCGTGAGTTGTTACAAGGAATGTCGATAAGGTAGTAATTATATAATATATAATTATATTATCATAATAAATTTGTGAAAATGTTGAACGTGCTAACTTTCAAATAAATGTACCTAATGTTGAGTAATTTTCGATGCATGAAAAAGTGAGATGTCCTCGTGTGTATCCTTAGCTGAGTCAAATACGACACTGATAAGACAACTCAACTACAAGATATTCCAGCCATACACAATATACACTTGAAAGTGCTGTATGAGTCCTGAATAATTAAATCAATTCTATTGCGCTTTACGATGCTTCTTCATACCAGGGAAGGCGTGGTGTTTTTTTTTCAGTAGGTCCATTCAAAATGATAATGCGGTCTTATAGAGTCTCGTATCTCTCTCAGAAACAGGTAAAGTAAAAAATTTCTGCGAGGCAAAACATTGCTGAAAACATGTTACCCTTTTAGATGAAGTAGCGCACCACAGTTGCATTCTTTACTCTGTCTCGAAAACTTTTCCACAGAATCTAGAATAGAAAAAAAAAATGAAAAACGTATGGATGAGGAATTGGGCATGTAGAAAAAGCTCTGGAAACCCTAAAAAACATATTCAATATCTTTCAATGACACTTTATATCTCATAAATTATACAATTATTAATGTAACATATCCAATTTCTTGGTTAACAAACCGAGCGAAGAAGTTATGTTCAACAAAATATACAAATTTCTGCTATTAATTCCACTTACTTTTATTTTTATATTAGGCCTTTATAAACATCATAGTTATAACGCAGACTGGGAAATCAAGTATAAATTTCAATCTCTGTACAAAGTTATTCCTATTTAATTAACTTTATATTCAAAATGCCAACATTAATTATTATCTTTGTTTCAATTATTTATATACATGCAATTCAATACTAATTATAATAATGCTGCAAATATTATGCTGCGAATTCCTGTTGTAAAGCTATTGCCAAAATCGCTACTTCATTTTCAACGATATACCTATTTGGAGAGATCAAGGATAAATATTAATATTACAAATTTCCCGATTTCATGAATCTCATTTTCAAATTTCCAGTATTGAATATCCTAATGTCACAAATAATTATTAAAATAATCTTTGAATTGAATTTTGCTCAATTCAATCCAATCATTGAAAAGTACATAGCGTCATTTTCAATCAATATCTGGAACTGTTTTTCCTACTTGATCCAATTATTGAAAAGTAAATAGCGCTATTTTCCATTAATATCTCAAATTATTGTTATCGGTAAACCAGTGCATGATTAGTCGAAGCTACCCTTTTCTTCTGACGTTTAAAAAGATAAATCTGCAAGCTTCATGTTCTTGAGAAATTTGAAGTTATTTATATAATGTATTCAATAATAAATGGATAAAATGTCTCCAGCACTTTGAAAAATCATTTAGTTTTGAATATAAAATCCTAGAACCGTTTAATTTTTAAGACCTAGAATTTGGAATTGGGTAACTGTGCGAAAGCTTGAATTTGAAAATTCTAATTTATATTTTATTATAATTTTAATTGTTTCATTTATAGAATTATTTTGGATGGCCTGGAGTCCTTCAAATTCTTTTGTTTTACCGTAGAACATTCTTTTGGGCAAAATTTTGTACTTAGTGCTGAAAATGTTTGTTTGAAGGTTTGGAAATATAAATTGTTTAGTTAGCAAGAACTAAATTGGAAATCTTTTTATATTGAATACTTCAAGCATCAAACCTTTATGTTTTCCAATTTCAAACTATATTCTATTTTTATGTTGGTGGAGTCTAGACTGCGAGAAAGCTCTTTACCGTCTGTTTTTCGCGGAAAGCGGGAAAGCGTGAGTAAATGTATTTTGATGCATTGATTACGAATATGGCCATGTAAATACCTGAAGATATCATGTCCAAGATGAAACTCATCATAATCACAATTTTTAAAAGAAAAATCATCTTTCAACCTTCTTTTCTTTAAAATTCTGTGAGGGTGAACCAAACTTTTTGGCCCTCGATCTCCGTCCTCTTGCTAGTTGTCATCACATCCTGAAACACATTTGAAAAGATTAGGGCTGTAACTGAAAGTATTTCTGTAATTATTTACAGAGGACAAATCATAGAGACCTTGGAAAGGGTGATGGTTGTGACGAATATTATTTATGTGACTTGCCACAGAGGTGCCTTCCCTCTCCCAAAGACATTGGTAAATGTTAGAAGCATGACATGGAAAGGGGACAGGTTGTGACTGGCGGTGGGTGTCGCGAAACTCAGTTTGCCCCAAGAAGCGATATAAAAAAAGTCTTCTGAAAATAGTGGCAGTCGTGACTGGGAGGGGGTCGCCGAAATCGCTGTCTCCACCAATAGGATTATGAAAGTTGTGGGGGGGGAGCACATTTTCCGGGAAGTGGGGACTGCCCGAAAAAAGTCAATTTCTTACTATTGTAAACAAAAATCGTAATTTATTCACATTTTGACATTGACAATTATATTTATGGGTATTTTTTTGACTATATTCATAATTAGCGCATCGAAATACATCAGTAAACAGGGTTAAAAAAATTTTTGAAACACATTTTTGAAACATGGTTTTTTCAAGTTTTTATCTTAAAAATGATATATTTGGCTATTTGAATGGCCATATTCGTAAGCAGTGCATGAAATACATCGATACACGCTTTTTGGAACTTCACACCTGGAAAATAAAAACAGCCAGAAGATTGTCCATTACGTTTTATTTTTGTCTTCTTGGACACATGGAATTTTCCAAGGCTTCTGGTGCTATCACTTAAGTTATGTGGCGCTTGGCACGATTATAGTCGGATAGATGCCGTTAAAGTGATAACGATACAATAGTAATAAGACGAACTGGCAAAAACGAGACTTAAATTTCCCTACTGAGGTGGCAGAGTGGTTTTTTATGCGTAACTTTTTGAGCTGAATCCAAATCGGGTCGCAGAGTTGATCTAATCCGTCAGGTTATTAAGAAAAATGGAGTTGATATCCCCGACATACGGGGTTTCGGGCATTTTTTTTAAATCATAACAAAGCAACTTCTCGTATAAGGGTACCTTTGAAAAGATCCTAAATTGAAGATTCTACTTTATATTTTAATAAGTACGATAACAGTTATTCATGTGAAAATTATGCCTAAGTATCATGCTGCTGTTTGTTTCGAATAAAACGTGTATCCGTAGCTTTGGATTAGCGTGAAATATATGGGTGCGCACTGGAGGGCGTAACATAAAGTACAAATGTTAGAAAATGATCAGGAAACTAGAATCGTGTTGGACGATAAAGAATACAATAATTTACAATGTTTGTTTACAAAACTTGTTTTTTTTTTACCCAGGATGACAACATATTTGTAAAACTGCAAGGAGGTAATTTTACATTTAATTGCACAGGAAATTTCAACCGACAGACAAATAGACATGTTCCTAAAGCCCGTTTTTTCTGACTCAGGGAGTCTACAAATGTCGAGAATTGAAGAAAACTGGGTAGGTCCCATTCATCTAATACCTTCCATCATAAAAAAATGGAACAATATAAAAAAATATCAAGAAGTTCAAAATTCATGAAATAATGAACAAAAGTTCTAATATATTGTAATTTTTCTTGTGATTTATTGTATTCACTTTTTTCCCCTTGACAATGGTTATACATGCTTTTACAAACATATTTATAACACCAGAAATTCAAAAAAATTTGATTTGATTTCTTCTTATATTAACTTTTGTACATTTTTGGATAACGGAGAAGCCAAGGCAATATGTAGTTTCACCTGGAAAAAATTTGTGAAGAGATGAAAATTGGTATTATAGTTCTTTTCGACATACTAAAACATACATACGACAGTATTAATCTACTGTTAAATATACATATCCAGGTACTGTGTCACGATTCTAGTTTTAAGAATATTAACATGTATATTTTGTTCCTCAGAGTGCTACTTGGCCCTAGGGACATATCACTTCATTCATCAATCATCAATCACCTCATATTGGGGAAAATCTCGCAGGCTTGCGAAATTCTTTATAATAATATTTTTTGTTAAAGTAAAGGCTCCACACTTAAAACAAAAGGAAATTTTTGTTGGAGGTAATTTTCAAGGGGGTGAATTTGAATTCTTTCGGATCAATCCAAACGAAAAGACAGTAAAGTGGCCATGGTGACCATACTCAATGTGATGGGTAAATCTTACAACGTGAAGGTAATTTTCCTTGCAGGTAAAGATTACTGTGAAATAGGAGTCAAGATTAAACTTTTCTTTTTCTATGTTATAATTTTAATTTATACAGTATTGAGCGTTTGAATTCAGAAGTTTATATTTAAATTATTTCTTTTTTATTTTATATGCTTCAAATTTGTTATTATTGATTTTTGGAGGCTTGAATCTAACAATGCAAATAATCGGAAAGTGATCGAAATTTTCTTTCTAACATTTTTATAACCATCCAGAATGAATAAATCGAATATAAGACTTTTCTGAGTCCAAAAATTAATGTGTATTAAGTTGATGTTTTAAGTTCCTTCTCAAGTTTTGTCAACTATTTTTATCAAGCTTTTGAATAAAAGAACCATTATATATTTTTGTTTACAATTACTATTAGTTTCGTACATTTCTCATATTTCGGAAATTTTGGTTACCCTCGAAAAAAAGTTTTTAGGTTTCATCAGAAGTTAATATCTAGAACTTTTCTTGTGGATTCTAGATGGAATAATTTTTTAATTCAGACTTGTAATCAGTCAGTTGAATTACCATGTGCCGTGAATGGTGATTCAATTGAAAATTTAATCGAGTTACTCTCTAATCCCTGTGTAGCACGAGTTTAATGGGCTTTTAATCGAAAAATGTTTATCGAATCAGACCGCAGCGACGATCCCTTCTCCTCGGTCTGAGGTCAAGGGAAGCGGTACGCTATTATTTCTCGCGGCAATAAAAGTGAATTATTTTTTACAATTTAAAGCTCTCGACTGAAAAATTATAGAAGAAAAAAACAATTTCTATGAAAGCAGCCCGTCATTTCTGAAAACTAAACGGCTGATGAATAACTTTCCTTACAATTTTCAACACTACGTTTATTTGAGTTTTAGGAGTGTAAAGTTATTTCAAGGTTATGGTTTGAAAAAAAAATCGTTTAAATTAGAAAGAGAGCAAAGCATCACGTTTCAATATTTTATAGTTAAAAGGACTGCTTTTCAAATTTTAAGAGAGAATTTTTAAAAATACATGTTCTGTTACCTCTTTACGTCTTTTTAAATAATTTGAGAAGGCACTTTTGTAATCACAGAAAAAACAAAGGGCAGAAAGTGATTTAGATAAAAATGCTGAGGGTAATCTCGGCTTGCAAAAGAAATGATGGATCGATTGAAAAATCAGTGATCTTTCATTTTACCCTCGCCGATATTCATTGCTTTACATGCTCAAATTACCCCCGTATTTTTTACCACAATCACTTTTGATTCTTTAGATTTTCTGTTATGCAACTACTGAATCCCCCTTTTCCTTTCTCATTTAATCATCTCTAATAAGCCGATTACATACATTTTCGGAAACATACTTCTCTGGTTTGAAGAATTTTTGTATGATTTCGTTAAGTTAGTTCACTTTTCTGAGTTCATGTTTTAAATTTTTCTTCAAAATTTACTAAACAGAGACATTAAGCCATAGAACTTGCTTCCGTTGTTCAAAGTTCGTTCCTTGGGCAACTTAGAAACTTCATTTTTTGTTACTAAGTTAGATTCTTTAGAATTATTATTTTTTTAAATCACACTAGAACATTGTTCGCACACTAATTGTTCCAGGGATAAAGAAGGACATTTTATTAACATAATGAAGAACATTTCGATGCATTTTTCAATGCAGATATCAAATATCAGCTCTTTTTCACAATACCTGCAACAGTTCTTCAAATGATTTAAATAACAATAAAAATAAAGGGAAAAATTCCGATGATTGAATATGCTTTATTGTGGTTAACATTCAGTTTTTTTATATGAACTAAGGCCAATTTTGTTTAAATTTATGCCAGATAATTATGTGAAAAGAAAGTTAAAATCAGATAATCCGTTATCGAGTTATGATAAAAAATTTGCACCATGGGTCAAAGTTGAGTAACGCATCAGCCAAAATGCTTCAAGGTTAGCTTTTTAAATTTCAAAATGTTTGACCCAGGATGACGAACGGATGACGGACAACTTTGCACGTAGCAACTTTGCACGTGCCCAACTGTGCACGTCGATGGCCGGACGGACAACTGTGCACGTCCATCTGTGCACATCCAAGTCCACAGGAGCCCATCTGTGCACGTCGAAATTTCGACGTGTACAGTTGTCGTTTGGACAACTGTGCACGTGCACAGATGGTACTTGGACAACTGTGCACGTCGAAATATAGACGTGCACAGTTGTCACTTGGACCGCTGTGCACGTGCACAGATGGTACTTGCCCAACTGTGCACGTGCACATATGTCCCTTGTCCAACTGTGCACGCGCACAGATGTCCCTTTCCTAACTGTGCACGTACACAGAAGTCACTTGCCTAACTGTGCACGTTTATGTCCTTACTTGAGGGTTGTACTTAAGTAATTCAGAGAGTTCAAGGAATTCAGAGAATTCAAAGAATTCAGAGAATTCACAGAATTCAAGGAATTCAGAGAATTCAAGGGATTCTGAAAAGCAAGGCATTCAGCAAATTGGAGGCATTCAGCGAATTGAAGGAATTCAACAAACTTAAGTAATTCAGAGAATTCAACGAATCCAGGGAATGCAGAGAATTCAGGGAATTCAGAGGATTTAAGTAATTCAGAGTGTTCGAAGAATTCAGAGAATTGCTTGCATTCAGAGAATTCAAGGGATTCGGAGAATTCAAGTTATTCAGCTAATTGAAGGCATTTAGCGAATCCAAGAAATTCAAGGAATTCAGAGAATTGAAAGAATTCGAAAAATTCTGAGAATTCAAGGGATTCAAAGAATTCAAAGGATTCAAGGAATTTAGAAAATTAAATTCAAGGGATTCAGAGAATTCAAGGGATTCAGAGAAAGCAAGGCATTCAGCAAATTAGAGGCATTCAGCGAATTCTAGAAATTCAGCGAATGCAAGGAATTCAACGAATTCAAGGAATTCAGAGAATTCAACAAATTTAAAGAATTCATCAAATTTAACGAATTCGAGGAACTCAGGGAAATCAGGGAATTCAGGAAATTCAGAGAATTCAGGGAATTCAGGGAATTTAGAGAATTCATGGAATTCAGAGAATTCAGGGAGTTCAGAGAATTTAGGAAATTCAGAGAATTCAGGGAATTTAGAGGATTTAGAAAATTCAGAGAATTCAAGAGATTCAGAGAACGCAAGGCATTCAGCAAATTCGAGGAATTTGACGAACTCAAGGAATTAAGATAATTCAACGAATCCAGGGAATGCACAGAATTTAGACAATTCGAGTGATTCAGAGAGTTCAAGGAATTCAGAGAATTTCTTGAATTCAGAGAATTCAAGGGATTCGGAGAATTCAAGGAATTAAAAAAAGTCAAGGAATTCGGAGAATTAGAGTAATTCAGAGAGCTAAAAGAATTCAGAGATTACCTAGAATTTGAAGAATTCAAGGAATTCAGAGAATTCAAGGGATTTAGAGAAAGCAAGGCATGCAGGTAATTCAGAGAATTCAACGATTATAACGAATTCAGTGAATTCACTACGAATTCACGGAAATCTATGAATTCCTTGAATTCTATAAATTCGTCAAAAGTGAGGCTCGCGGGATTTTTAAACTTTTGCGCATGTCCGAATTATTTCTCCCATTTGTTATTTAGAATTGAAAACTTTCTGGCTATAGTCTTAGAAAGTTCATCATTTAACAATCGAATTTTGGGCTGCAAAATATTATTATTCAACTAGGAAATATCCATTTCAACAAATTTTAATAGATTTGAAGGGTAGAAATGGAAAAGGAGGCAAGCGCTATTTTTCACTTTTTTCAGGAGAGACTAAAAACATGTTGTAAATTCAGCGGGGCCATTTAAGAAAAAAATAAGGAAGTACTACTGAATGGACGAATTGATTTCCAAAAAGTTTGTTTGAAAAAAATGAGGAATGACGCTATTCAGTGCTGAACGGAAGGGACCCAATAGTAATTGAAAATAGTTAGCCAGTGTCGAGAAAAATGAAATTTGATTTTTTACTTTGTGGTTAGAAAAGCTTCTCGGACTGTGAACACAAGACCACAAATTTTGAAAAATGATGCCCCAAAAAAATCCTTCGGCAGGCATGTGTAATGGAATTTATCTGATTTTTTGAGCTAATAAACCCGATTTCGAAAATTTGGCTGTTGACTCCTTTTGCATTTCTGCCCTTCATTTATGAATCTTACCTTTGGAGTGATACGTAGAGTTTTGATATTCGAAACCAATTATGAATTTTTGTACGAAAAAGCACTTGAAACTCGGCCAATTTGTGAGATATGATAAATAGAGAGAATCAGTAAGGTCTTCTTATAGTTGTTTTCATACAAGTTAAACTCTAGAATCCGTCGAACTTCAAACATTTTTGCACTATTTTTGACCCATGCTTGAGCAAGGGAACTTTTTTTCTTGCGGGACATAATACTTCATTTTTCCACTTATGGAGTTTTTTTCGAGACCCTATAAAAATGGTTTATAGGTGTTGAGTTTAAAAAGTATTCAGCAGAAAATTTTCAAGAAAATCGTGCCAGATGCAGCAAGATAATTTAATGTTAACGATTCTATCGAAAATTTTCAAAAAGGCCTTTTTCCAGAGGTAATACACGTGAACATTTGTGGGCTTTGAACAACCTGTAAAAATCAATTGATTTTAAAATGAAAAAAAAATACGTGCTTACTTTTTTGTGTTCGAATAAATCTGGTGGGTAAGACCAAGAAAATTTGAAGAAAAACATATGAACCACCCAAAGAAATAAACCTTGAGATTTCTGTAACCAATGACGAAGACAAATGTGTAACCCGTCATTATACATCACCACATAAACAACAGTAAAACACTGATAAAGAATATTTTTGAAATTTCTTTTCCAGTTTACTTTTTGTCAAATCATAAAAAAATACATAAAATAAGTAAACGATTTTGTTAAATCAAAGACAGATAAGTAACTTGAAAAAAAAATACCTACCACGTAGGCGTGGTAGTTAGTGGTCATTAGGACGTTCAAAGTACATCAGATGTCTCCATACCCACTGGAAGACTCAAAGAAGCTTAATGAGATGAAACTATTGAAAAATAAATTCAAAATAGTACATTGTGTATCGAGGGCGTAAAGAAGGCTATTTTGACGAGTACTGTATTTTTATGTATAGCGAGCCTAAAGTTTTATATTCCGGGCGTACAGTTTCATGTAGCGGGCGCAAAGTTTCACGTCAGCGCGGCGGCGGAGTGCGCATGTCCGAACGTCACTGGGCTGGAAGCGGCCACATTACGCCTGCTTCACGTGCATGCAATGGCGCGTTTTAAGGGGGTCGAACAAAGAGAGATTTTCATATATCTTTAATAATTTGAAAGGAATAATTTCTTAAAAATAATATTTGAAATATTTTCAAACAAACATTAAGAAAGTTAATACGCTCCATAACACCAGGATTGAATAATTTTAACTGTTAAAAATTTATTATACATAGATACAAAGGATTACCCTCGTATAAACCCTTACGTAAGAACATAAACGTGCACAGTTGGGCAAGTGACATCTGTGCACGTGCACAGTTGGGCGAGGGACATATGTGCACGTGCACAGTTGGACAAGGGACATCTGTGCATGTGCACAGTTGGGCAAGTGACATCTCTGCACATGCACAGTTAGGAAAGTGACATCTGTGCCCATGCACAGTTAGGAAAGTGACATCTGCGCACGTTGAAGTGCACAGGAGTCCATCTGTGCACGTCTTGATTTCGACGTGTACAGTTGTTCCAGTACCATCGGTGCACGTGCACAGTTGGTACTTGGACAGCTGCGCACGTCGAAATTTAGACGTGCACAATTGTCCAAGTGACAACTGTGCACGTGCACAGATGTTACTTGGACAACTGTGCACGTGCACAGATGGCACGTGCACAGTTGTCCGTCTGACCAACGACGTGTACAGTTGGGCACGTGCAATATTGCTACCTGCAAAGTTGTGTTAATAGTGAAAAGTACTAACTCTGGATCATGTAGCATTCAACCAGGATATAGATTATTATTTTGAACAATATTATCACGTGGAACTGCACTCTTTGGAGCAAAATAATGAATCAGTAAAAAGAGATATTTAACAAGAAATCGACGGATTTTATCGCCGGCTTAACTCGACTTTCTTGGATTTTATCTAAACTGTTCAAATGAATTTAATTTTTTCAGTTTGAGATTTGTATTCCAAAGAAAAGTTTCTATTTACAGAAAATAGTTTTTGAAAAACAATCTCTATAAGGTACTAAAATATTTCTAATTTAGAAACCCTCATAACTTACAGCTGTACTCTATTTATGTGTCGGAACTGGACTAGATTTTCCCTATTTACTGGAACAAATTTACAACCCAAAATTTAAAAAAAATATATCACATTATAACAATTTTCTTCTAATTAACTAAATAACTATTTCTTGAATTTCAAAATTATTTTTCAACTGCAATAAATTATTTTATTTTGATTATATATGGTCAACGGCCATACCACGCTGAAAACACCAGTTCTCGTTAGATCACTGTTAAGTGCAAGAAATGGCTTAATGGTATACATACATACATACGTATATTATGTTTTGCAATTTTCATGTGTTTAAGGTATAAAATGTCGATGAATTCTCAAAAGCTTATTTAATTCAGTCACAAAATAAATTAAGTGTTTAATGCAAATATTGGAAAATAGGTTTACATTTATTCACCTACACATGAATACAAAGTTGACAAAGCAATAAACTTATTAATATGGAATTCCTAATTACAAAAAAAGGTTGGCAACATGCTATTTATCTCCTTGACTAATAATATGAATGTATAAACGCGAAGCGCATAACAATAAAGTAAAATGTCAAATCACACAAGCTGATGATTTAATCATAAAAAGTACGCTATTCCGGATCACTCAAATTCAGCGCAATATGTACTTCATGGGCCAATAAGCATAGCGGAATTTTAACTACAATAAAAATATCAAAATTGTGAGTTTTTAAGACCATTTCTTCTTCAGAGGATTTTACAAACTTCTGAAATCATTCCATATAAAAGCACAAAGAAAGAAAATCTACCTTTCTAGGTCCTATCCTATCATACAAAAATACTCTTTTTCAAGTTATGAAAGTTAAGACCAAAAAATACGTAGTCCAGTGTTCAAAGAATTTAAATATAAATATTTATTTGAAAGCCTTTCACTGCTAGTGATCATCTTAGGTAAAGAGAAGAATTTTATTCGTTATTCGTCGGAGTTTCTTTACGTAATTGTGAAAGAAACCACATTTAAAAGTGCGCATAACCTAATGAAAAGTAAAAATTATCATCTGTCATTATCTAATTTCTATAAGGATCGCGGTCGGCAAAGAAATTCAATATTTCCTATAATTTGTAATCCCATGATTCTCCTTAGCTACTCAAGATTACGTCTACGAGCAAACCCTACAATGTCAAAGGGGCCACAAGCTCCCTCCTACTGAATCTCATGATTACCCAATCCCTTCGACCAATATCCAACGGTTGGTAGTAAATGTTCGCACGTCCTAGAGGATAGGGGCGCCAGCAATTTATTCACGCCTTGAACCATAGAGAGCAAAATAATGTGTATTGCGAATAAATCTTCTTTTTTCTTTTTAACGAATATAGGAAATTCTCAGATAAAAGTTTACGGAACTAATACACTATATATAATATCTTTAGTTATATCAAGTGCATACCAATAAAACGTCATTTTAAAACGAAGCAATAAGACCATATGTGCCTTGACGCAAAGCTTTGATATGTGTGTGTATAATGTATATTGTATATTAGATATGTCAGGGACGTCACCAACTTTCTTGTATGAGAATATTAATTTTTTGTTGCATAAGATTCAAAAATATTATTTGTTCGAAGAGGCACTGAGAATGACAACTAGGGAAACCACACTTTTTTCGAAAATCGGTTCTTGCCGTTTCAAGTACTTTAGGTTAAGACCTGTTAATGAAAAAAAAATTATAAAATATAACCTTCGAATCTGAATTGGTTGAAAGTATCAAGTGCCAATTCCGACTGAAACCCTAGAGAGAAGTTAATAACTATTGACAGAAAGCGTGAAATTCAACGATTATAGTTTGTAAAAATGTCTAACAAAACCAAATATTGGCTCACTGATTACTATTTTAGTTTTAGAGTGTGAAAGATAAAAATCTATACTTATAAAAGTGTTAATACTGACATAGAAGGAAGATTATTAGCTACCTCTAAAATATCTTTTAAAACGTATTGAAAAACCTTTCTCTTTTCCAGATGAAAAAGTTATATATAGTTTATATGTAGTGGACAAGACAATTATATTCTCATTTATCTTTTAAATTATACTATGTAAAACAAATTAAATATATCAGTGTTTAAAAAATACGCATCCTATGAAAAAAATATCCGTACAAAATCTTTTTATTTTCGAGGGGAAAAGCGCCTTTGAAAAAATGTACTCCCCCCTCCCCAGGAGGCAGGTGTGGGGGTAACTTTGTAATTTCGAATGGGAACCCCAATTTTTCATCACAGATTCAGATTCTCCTTTATGAAATACGTAAGTTTTTTTCAAAAAATTGTTTTCGATTCGTGAAAAAACCCACCCCTTCTGTCTCCTGGGGGGTGTGGTGGGGTAAATTTGTTCAAAGTCGCTATTCCCCCTGGAAAATGAAAAGTTTTTATTACGGATATTTTTTTTCATAGGATGCGTATTTTCTGAGATATTTCGATGTCTCAAGTTTAAAAAAACACTTAGTATATACAACTTTTTCACCTGGGTTAGATAGCATTTATTAAATAGATTTGTTTAATTCAAAGATTTTTCTATAATATTTATTATTAAGATGAGATGGAATAATAATACTGAAGGTGTTTCAACCTATCATACAGTAAATGTAATTATCTACGTTGGGCACCAAAATAACCCAAGCCAACCACCTCATATAGTCAGGACGTTTCTCCCTTCATATCAACATTCCTGAACGCACGTATACTAGAATTCTTTATAGCTCTTCGGAGACCACCGTACAGCCACACCCTTCTGAACCCATCATTTTTGCCGTGTAAGAAATCGAGGTTGCCGAGCGATGGGAATGAGTAATAATAAAAATAGATAAATAGAGATAAAAATATCATAAGACGGCAAAATTCAAAATTATTAAAAATTATCATATAGTATATATGTATATATTCAGGCATCAATTTAGTTAATGAGTTTATTTTCGAAATTTCTTGCAGAACCGTCCCCGCTGTATGACAACAATCACTACCACGAGGAGTGCCTAAGATGTAACAGCTGTGGCCTCAACCTGACGGGGCCCAATCAGAAACGCGCACGGAGGTATACTATTTACTTATAATTGATTTTTTTAGAAATGATAACTTCAAAGTATTTAAAAAAATGTGCATTCATTTTTTTTAATAATTCGAGTTTATAGGCATCACTCTTTTCGAGTTCTCAAAAATCAGTACGAGAACGATTAATTAACCTGACTCACAGTAATATGAGTCACACAAAACATAATGTTTACAATATTTTAGAATACTTGGATTTATTTCAAATAGATGTTTTGACTTTAAATTCTAACTTTCAAAGTTTGTAATGGCTTTAAACTCAGCTTCTAATAGAATTGATTATGAACTTGTTACATTTTTACTGAAAGATCTGGAATTTCCCATGTGTATACCAAATTATTACGTCTCATTTTATGAATTTGAAAGTTAAATCGAATTTTCTATGACTTTTCACTTTTATTACTCTACATAAATTGAGTTTCCCACTTAGTTTTTAATGACATTAGAACTTTTAATTCATGTTGTCAGGATTCTGCTCTCTCTCCAATTTTTCTAACATAAACTGTCTATCGAAAGAGAAACGAATTGTGAAATTCAAACTCTAGCAATATATACACTTAATTTCAACAGAATTGCAGTGGAAATATTGAAATTCAACACAACCAAACTATAAATCATTGCAGCTGAAAATAATCCCCTATGTATTTCTTCTATAAATATAAAATATTTTGATTGAGTTAATCTTGGAGAACTAGTACTATAAGTGCAAGATCACCTCAATCTATTCGTTTATGAATTACGTTTCAAAAAGTACTACAATTTTCATAATTCCTTAATTGTATTAATCAGGTCACGCTAATAATTTAATCGAGTTGTGTGTAGTCCAGATAGCTGAATCGAATTTTATGCGTTGTAGCGAGTCCGAAATAAAAGTAACGCCACAATTAAATTCTGGTTCATTTATAACTAAATTCAAGTATAATTCGTTAAATTGCAGTTTTAGCTAGGCTCCTCTTTAGTTGAATTCGCATGTCTCAGGGAGATCAAATTTATCCTCATAATCAAATTAAACCGGCTGAATTATTCAAAGAAGAGAATATATGTTACAGTCTTAACAATAATCTATTTGATTTAACATGCGAAATGTCATTATCTTACTGATATTTTCGAAATCATTGGAAGAATAGAAATTTAATTAGGAGCTTAATTTCAAGGGTGTTAAGTTCGTCAAGAAAATTAAAAGGCGTCTTAATTTATTTGGAAAAAAGTTGAATGTTTGGTTTTCGGGTTATTCAAGCAATATATTTATATTATCTCTTCGAAGGCTTTATAATTCTTGTAAATAAATATTTGTTCAACAAATAATACAAAATAGGAGGCGAAACTGTAAAATATTCATGTTTTAGGTCACCTTTCACCTATCCCACAAAATGTAAAAATAGTTTTAATGAAATAATCTGAAAATTATGACACACACGATATATATATATATATATATATATATATATATATAATTCTATTCAAATGATAATTCACCTATTGATTTTTCGACAGATATTGATCAAATCACGATAATGAGCTATGAATTAAATACGCATTAGTTTAAATCAATACTCAATTAAATATTTAACGAAATTACAGCCTTCCAATTGAGTAAAAGTTCAATTAATTAATTTTGAATTTCAAATAGGACTGCTGTTACACGATTAATACAGATCTGTATTAATAACACATTCACATCTATGTGAATGTGTCATTTTGTAAGTCATGTATGAAGTCATCATTCTTCACTGACATTCAGTACAATTTTTTAAGAGTGCAATATGTGATCGATTCCATTTCAAAAGAGGGTAAAAGAAAGACAAGATGACGGGGAAGTGAAACAGGAGGGTTGAATGAGCGAGAAGGGGAGAGAGGATCAGTATCAGTAGTACATACCGTCGAATAGTCAGCAAGTTTGGGTGTATAAGAAGAGTAGCCAAAAGCATAGTCGTGCATTCGGGGACAAAAGAGTTATAAGGATCCAGTAG
Source organism: Andricus quercusramuli (assembly GCA_932178445.1). NCBI lineage: Eukaryota > Metazoa > Arthropoda > Insecta > Hymenoptera > Cynipidae > Andricus > Andricus quercusramuli. The sequence continues at coordinate 130,803 of CAKNXH010063667.1, read as the reverse complement.
TATAAGTCAGAGTACAGTCATATATATACTATATATATATATATATATATATATATATATATATAT
>CAKNXH010063667.1:118125-129910 GCA_932178445.1 Andricus quercusramuli | reverse complement strand
ATATATATATATATATATATATATACATATATATATATACATACATATGATGTACGACGCATAAGTACTAAATGTTATTGTTTAATGAGGCAGTTGTGGTCAGTATTTTAGGTGAATATTTTGACTGCCAAACACCTTTACGATATCTTTGTCTTAAAAAGTTTTCCCGACAGGCACACTTGCCAATTTTGCGAAAACTAACTTCTTAAATTTAGTTTATAAAAACTGATTCCAAAGCTGTCACGTAATATAAATTGAATGTTATTAAAAAAATAATATTTTAATTTAAAAATTATATTAGGTTCAAGAATCAAATTCTCTGTGACCTGCACTTTGCGGACGTGGCGCTGATGGAGTGCTCGGACTTCATGCAGCAATTGCGCAGCTTCAAGCCCCAAAGTTTAGGCTGCGCAGTTGCAAGAAGAAAATCTTCAACAACCCTCATCTTTCCCTTACCACCTCAGGCTTGTTCAGGTAATGGCATTGTGAGCCTAGTCATGCTTCAATTTTTCGCTCATGATAAAATGCATTAAAATACGAAAAAGTGTTATCCACAAGTGTTTCATCTACTTTAGCTCACAAGGTTGTGTTTTATCAACAAAATTCCGCACCCCGATTTTGAATCGTTTTAACATAGCAGATGAAACTACTTCAAGAAGAAAATATACAGAAAGAGCCACAGGCGATTCACTCTAAGTTCGAATACCAAGCCCTGTCTTTAAACAGCTTGGTGTTCTACCTTACAGTGATTCGAGTATGGTTACGTCATCGTTTAGAGCAAGATGAAATAGGGTGAAATGGATCAATCGAGGACCGATTTTTGGAAATACGTGACTAGACTGATACAATTTTGCTTGCAGCTATAGGCCTTCAAACAGCGATTTCGTTTACTCAAAGGCTTAACTTTGAAGGACCCATGTAAAAAAAATTAAAGTATTTATTATTTTAAATGAAAGATACTACAATTCTTCAATTATGATCTTTTGATATTTGCAACGGTTCTGTAAATACTTCATGAATTCCTTGAATATTTTTTTCATTAGAGCTAAAAATATATGAGTTCTTGAGCTCTTTATTTAGAAAAATTGTACCGCAAATTCTAATAATACAATGTCTGGTTTACCCCGCCTAATAATGCAGCTATATTATCATTAAATCTAATAAGCAATAATTTTCTGTTTCTGCAGATGAATTTTGTCAAGAGTTTCCTCACAACCTAATCCCTACACCGGGATATTGGATTGAATGCTCCAGGCAGCAAATCACAACTGACACGATATGGGATGAGAGCGAAAGTGATCACGATGTCACAGATCCAGAACAAGCTGAAGAGCAACAGGAACAATTTAAACAAAGACAGGACTTTTGTCTCTTTGAAGAAAACGAAATCGATACAGATGACGTTCCTAGGAAGAAAACCACCATCGAGGAACAATGGGAGAAAAATCAGGGGTTCGAGTTGACATCGGTCGAACAAGAGACCTACGAAAAGTATTTCTATGGTTCCGAACACTGGAATTATTTTACCAATGACGAGGATCTCGGCCCAGTCATCCTCAGCATCAAACAAGAAACTATTAATGGCAGGGATCAGTTCCGGATTCTTGTGAGGGCCATCAGCTACACGGTTCATGGGCTCATTCCAGCCAGTTGCGTTTTTGCTGATAGGTGAGAAAAAAACATACCCATTTTTCCAGATTGTTTATTTCACGGTTTTTATATTCTCACTAGTTTCATTTCTGCAATCCATTGATAATTAATATCTATGTTATTGACAAATAATAAGTGACTAGATTTCTATTATTTCAGTTTGAAATCGCACAATTTTAAGCTCCTTAAATTAATTTTTTGTTGAAAGTATCGATTTTGAAATCCTCAATTTGGAACATTTTGAAATCCTTAATTTCGAACATTTTGAAATTAACAATGTAAAGGCAATTTGCAGGTAACCTATACACACAATGTCTATAAGTATAATATAAGTATAGGAATGTGAAAAATCCATCTATTCATCCTGTTGTGATTTCGGCTACAAACAATCTGCACGCAAGATGCACTGAAGATCTCGAACAACTAGGAGTTAGTAGGGTATGATAGCAGCTCAAAAATCTGATCTACTGAACATGTGTCGCAATTTAAGGAACTCCCTAGTAAATCAGGAAGTAAACGACAGAAAGTGTATGATCTAAAGCTAAGTTTGATCTCAATACAACATCTTCGCAAGAAGTTTCAAGCATCGTTTCACAATAGAAAAAACCGGGGTCGTACGCGAGAAATTTGAATTTAAAAAGTGTGACTTAATGACAACTTTCCCTAAGCCTAAAACTCTTAAAAGAATGTAAACCTTTCTGTAGATACATTCAAGTAGTCGTTTCAGAAAACGAAGACTAGATCTTATACTGGGATGTTACCATTCAGACGGATCACTACATCCGAGCCAATCGACCTGGCATCGTGATGCGTTAGGAAAAAGGTGGAAGAGCCTACATCATCGACATTGCCAAGCAACCTATGAAGTAACAAAGATATATAAGTATAGCAAGCAGAGGCATGAAGTAAAGACATTATGGAGGAATGTCAAACATGCATCTGCTCATCCTATTGTGACTTTTGCTACATGCAATGTGCATGCATGATGCAGTGAACGTCTGAAACACCTAGGAGTCAGCAACTTACAAGCAGAAGATCAAAAGGCGGTTTTAGTAAACACCTGTCAAATTGTAAGAAACTTTCTAAACCATCAGGAACTTAAACTTCATGGAACCAGAACTAAATTTTATCTTAACTGAACATCTTTACTAGAAGATTCAAACATCGTTTTACAATTTTAACATCTTCAACTTAATAGACACTTGACATAGTCCGTGGCTCATAATGAAAAAAGGGTTTCGCTCGACAAAAACTTGAAAAAACAACACATAATGTTACTAAGCTGCACGATATGTCATATTAGACATACGACTCTCATGGGATCACTTGATTGCATTATACAAATAAGTCCGTCACTGTTGATACATACCAGTACAGGCTTGTGTAGAAAGATTCGTATACAAATTTCACGTCAATGTCAAAAATGCCTAAGGTCCGAGGTTTTCTTTTTTTTGACTAAAAATGAACGCACGGAGCGTAAATTTTAAAATGTCTTCATCATATAAATGTAATGTGCAATGTTTACGCCCCGAGCCTTTTCTTATTCTAGAAGAAACTCTTTCTTTTATTTTAAGTATATTTTGATTGAAGCTTGTTTCAATTTTTTTTTATTTGTTGATAACACGAAACCAAATTTAAAGACATTCAATTCTTTGAGAATTTTAATATAAACTTTGAGTTTTAAACTGCTCATGTTGTAAATGATCGAAATCATGATTTTTCAGTTTGTAGACCTAAAAATTGAAATTGTACACTTTGCATGCGTCTTTCACCCACCTCACAAATTCAAATACAATATAAAATGTTTATCATTTGCAGTTTGTCTAGTTTTAAACGCTTTGAATTTGATTTTATTAAATTATAAAGGCTTTTGATCCATAATGCTCAACTACCATTTTTTTTCAAACGCTACTCACTCAAAATTCGCAACAATTTGATTTTAAAAGATATAACAAGGTGACTATTTCTCAAGTGTACCCAGTCAAAAAAAACCAAATTGTCTGTTCTAATTCAAAATTGGTGAAAGTGCTGTGCTATTGGAGAGCAGTTTTTCGGAAAAAGTCTGGTCATTTTCAACTTTTCGAATGGAAATAAAAAACCTTCCCTTAAATACAGCTTCAAAAGGTTTTTTCACGCCGTCATCATTGATCATTAGCATTTTTAAAAATGAATATTCATTATATAATATTTTATTCTTAGCTTGTTCTATTTCAAGCACTTTTAGTTGTGAATTTATAATTATACAAATATTGCATTTAGAATTGTTCAATGTTGCGTCTTTAGTTTCAAACGCTTTAAAATTTATAATTGATTCACTTTGAATGCAGTACTTTCGAATTTAGTATTAAACAAGGTTACCCTATATGGCATTTGAAATTTCTCAATTTTAAAGGCTTCAATCTTAAGATGAAACTGAAAAATGTTTCAAACCCTAGGAAAACCCGAAAAATGAACATAACTGACGTTCAATTCTTATAAAGAGTTGCTGATGATAATGCCAATTTTTAAAGGTCAACTCTACTATATAATATAAAAAAATCTCAAAACTGAATCTTTCCAACGAGTGAAAACGCAGGATCTTCAATCTGGGCTTAATTACACAACACAAAATTATTATTAAATAGTAGTAGTAATTGTTAAGCAAAATGTTGGGAAATGTTAGTGAAATAAATAAACAGATTTTGTTTACATTACTAAAAAGCACGAAATTCAATCTCCACTTCGTTTTAACTTTCTTTACGCTTTCTCTTTATTTTTCATCTAAAGACTATTTCTTGCACTTTCGTTTTACCCCAGCAACTCCACCATCAATCTTAATGTTCGCTCAACTTTTTCAGCATCTCTCTAAATTCTCTAGCATTTTCTTCTTGTTCTGATTGCATCTCGCAACAAATGTTCCATTACTTTTATTTCCAACTCGACTTTCGTTCTTCTTTTTATTAATTATTTTTGCTTTCCTTTGATCTATCAATCACCGAATATTTCCGACGCAGTTTCTCCTTTTATTGATCGCCTCTCAGCAAATTCATCACTCGAATATTCTTCTACCAGGTGCCAAGCGATTTCTTTATTCTCACCTTGTGTAATCTTTCTTCCTCGTAATTTGATTTAATTTTTTTCGTATCCTATTAAACTCGACTTCTCTTCTTTGAGTAGACATACTTGAAGTAATAAACTCGCTAAGTCGAGAGAAAAAAAAGTTTGATAGATATTTTTATCTCTTTTTAAATATCCTTTGTAGCTCTTTCGTATGAAATATCAGAGAGAGAGAGTCTGTAAGGCTTATAATAAAAGTAACGAAAAGCTTTAGAGAGTTATATTCTTCACGATAATCCTATAATCTTTTTATTATATACATTTCCTAGCTTATATCATTTAATATTGTTGTCTTCTTTGCAGATACAATCGAGAAGAGGTAGTTCGAAGTTTGGGAAAGGAGGTCAATATTAATCCCCCTTTGACTTTGGGACAACTGCCTGACACTCCTGAAGAATTACTTAAACTTGACCAAGTGTTCATCAAGTCTGAATTGAAAGTGGGTGTCATCTATGTTCAAGAGGGCCAGTATAGTGAAGAAGAAATACTTGACAACAATGATAGTTCACTTTTATTTGAAGAGTTTTTACAAATTCTCGGTGATACAGTCAGATTAAAAGGATTTGATAAGTACAAAGGTGGCCTTGATACTGTCCATGATTTAACCGGACTTTATTCAGTTTACACCAATTGGAGAGGGATCGAAATCATGTTCCATGTGTCAACTTTACTGCCCTATGAAAAACATGATCCACAAAAGGTAAGATTTTATATTATAAGAAGTTTTAGACAATTTTTGTGTTGGCACTCCAAGGCTATCGTTATTGATAATTTTTAGGCCTGTTAATGTATATATTTTACCGAGGAAGGGAGTAATAATGTTACGCAGTGTTTGAACGCTTTCTTCAACCCCTCTGTATCTTAATTACGTTTTAGAATTGAGTTAGGCGAGAAATTAGTGAGCATATTTAGTTTCTGGCTACAACGAAGAACTTGCCCATATGCATGACACTGTATAATTATCTAAACTTTATGAATTAACTTTGTGTAACTAAATAAACAGAATGAAAAAAGTTTCTTTCACTTGAAGAGCCAACCCCAAAAGATGTTATTTTTCCTTGGACTACTTTAATACATAAATAATTCAGATGTTTCAGTGACTCATTAGGTAAAACATAGTAGTAACACTGTCGTGTAGGTCGACTTTACCATTGACAAGTACAATGAAAAAACCCTTAACCGCAAAGTCACTTTTATAAGGTTCTTCTTATTGCGGATGTATAATGTAATTTTGAATTATCCTTTATGATTCGTATGAATGTGAAACAAAAATGATAAAAGTATAGATTATATACAAAAATCTGCCCGCCACGCAGGCACATTATCATCGCAGGCTGCACGTTCGGCTCACAAGTTTGAGCGCGCCTAGGGCGCGCACCTGTTGGATTTCGCGCTTCGCGTTCAATAATATATTTACCTTGCACTACGCGGTCGGTCATTGTGCATTCTCCATATTTCTGCACAAGACTTTCTAGTTTAAAGGTTAAACCATCGACAACTGAAATTTAGTGATTCAGTGATCACATGTCTCGTGAGAAAAAAAGTTTAAAAGCAAATTTACAGAGCTAATCTAAAATAATTTTGTTATTGGATATTTTATTGTACCTTGTGTTTTTATGTTGAAAAATTCAATTTTTTCATTTGTAATGTCATTTTTCCCAAATAGAACAAAAACTATACGGGTTTTAAATTTGTAGCTTTTTTTGGTTGAATAACTTTGGTCTATTTTTTATGGCTTGTGTCATTTGGCTAAAAATTTGATTTCTTTATTATTAATGTTGTTTTTACGAATAAAAAAAAACGACGCGTCAAATCAAAAAGTGAGTAATAAAGAATTTGTAGTTCTTTTTGTGTGCATAACTTCTCATTTTTTTCGTATTTAGCATTGTTTTAGGTGCAAAATGGAATTTTTGATTTTTCGTTATTTTTTTGTCCCATAAGATTTGAATTTTCCATTTCTTAAGAAAATTACGAAATTCGTTTATGATAATATTGTTGGGCTTTCAAAAAGTCACGTTTATCTTCTCTTGACTTTTTTCATATCGTGCGTAATTTGGCTTAAAATGTCAATTTTCGTTTGTCTTTTCCGATTTTCAAAATGCTAGAACTCTGATAATTTTCTTTCTATCAAAAAAAAGTCATGAGGATATATTCTTCAAGTTTCCAATTACTCCAAATGGCCATCCATAGAATTTATAAATCTAAAGTTTTGAAAATGCTCTGCCTTTTCGAATTTGTATCCAAGATAGCTACTTAACGAGCTCGATCTTTGTATTTGGCACCTCAATATTTGTGCTGAAGTAAAATTTAATCCGATTAGTCTTTCAAAAGTTATCCGGTATACAGATGATGGCAACGATGGCGACAGCGACGAAAACGATAACGACAGACAGAGAGACAGACACCAACGAGAAAACTTTTTCTTCTGACTCAGGGGGCCTTAAAATGTCGACATTTGAAGAATACGCGAAAGTCATTTTTCACATAAAACCAATAACTTCTCATTGAGATGAGAATGTAATATTGTATTACATACACAAATATATAATACATATACCCAGACAGGCAAATTTTGTATAGCTTATACTTAATGTAATATGTATAGAATTTATATAAAAATGAAGGCATATTCTATACCTAATAAGAAAAAATCACTTCGCCTTCTTCGACATTCTTTAAAAATCGAAATAGCTTTGGACAGTATTACGTATTACTTCCGTGCAAAACAAGAAAACCAGTAGCTATATTTTCTGCGAAATTTTAATATCGACATATTCACGATCGTACAAATTCCCTTTTTCGAACAATGCATGATTTTTAATTAAAAAAATGCAAATTAAGTTTCAGATGAACAATGTAGCTGCCGCGCGAAACCAGAAAGCCGTTGACTATAATCAAAGTAGAACTGAGATATAGGCTCAATAGTATATTATGCACCTAGGGGGAGAAGAGGGGCTTTTTCGACCAGTGTATGTTTTCAGGTCAAGTCGTAGGCGAGCGTGAAGCGCAGGTGACGGACAACTATGCACGGAGCAACTGTGCACGTTGTTGGCCACACGCACAAATGTGCACAAATGGTACCCTAGCACCAGTTCACGTGCACAGATGGGAGACGCCCAACTGTGCACGTAGAAATTTAGACGTGTACAGATGTTACCCTAGCAACGGTTTACGTGCACATATGGGAAACTCCAAACTGTGCACGTGCACATTATGGTACCCTGGCAACGGTTTACGTGCTCAGATGGGAAACTCCAAACTGCGCACGTGCACAAATGGTAACCAATCGACGGTTAACGTGCACAGGTGGGAGACTCCCAACTGTACACGTCTCAATTTTCGAGGGGTACAACTGTGCACGAGTGCACGTCGAGGGCCGGTGGTACAACTATGCATGTTGTTGGCCATTAGCACAACTGTGCACGTGCACAGATAGGACACTCCCAATTGTACACGTCCACAGTTGGGAGATTGCCAACCGTGCACGTGTCAAATTTCACGATCAGATTTTCAACCTGCAGGTCCACGCGCACAGATGGGATACTCTCAACTGTGCACGTGCACAGATGTAACCCTCGGAAATGTGTACGTCACAATGTATAAGATAAGATGCTCAACTTGAAGTCCGAGTGCACATATGAGAGACTCCCAACTGTGCGCGTATCAGTTAATAGAATTAGACTCTTTATTCAAAAGTCCACGTACCCAGATGGTACCCTCTTAACTGTGCACGTTTTAATACATATGGTTAGATTTTTCATCTGAAAGTTCATGTACGCAGATGGTGTTCTCTGAACCTTGCACGTCTCAAATAATAATATATAATAGTAATAATTCTTCACCTATGAGTCCACCTGCACATATGGTACCCTCCCAACTGTGCACGTCTAAATTAATACGATCAACCTTTTCATTTGAAGGTCCACGTGCACAGATGGTATTCTCCCACCTGTGTTTGTTTCGATTAATGCAATTATTCTTCACCTATACGTCCACATACACAAATGGTACCCTCTGAACTGTGCACGTGTCAATTAACACGATTAGACTTTTCATTCAAAAGTCCAGGCCCAGTAGACACTGTTACATAACTGTGATGTAACAGTTCTAGAATTGAAAAGAACAGGGTCTGTATCAGGATAAGAACATACTCAGACCATGGTTTAGTTGTACCACTGGCCTTCGAAGTGCACATTTGGGAGTTTCACGTCTGTGCACGTGCACAGTTGTGCAAGTGGCCAAGAACGTGCACAGTTGTACCACTGGCCCTCAACGTGCACTTGCGTTTTTCGTAACCCAAGAAAGAAAAGACAGTATCTTCCAAAAAATTGATTGCCATCATTTTATTATAAATCATATGACCAACGGCCATACCACGCTGAAAACACCAGTTCTCGTTAGATCACTGAAGTTAAGCAGTGCTAGGCGTGGTTAGTACTTGCATGGGTGACCGTTCGGGAATACTGCGTGCTGTTAGCTCGTCGTGGGTATAGTGAGCCCACACTTGTAGTTATTTACCACAAGAAACTATCCACCTAGAAACACTACCCGAATCGGGTAAAGTCACGCCTACCCCGCAAGGGAAATGGTTTAATGGTATACATACATATAAAGCATGATACAGGGACTTTTCACGATCGTAAATATATCAATATCTCAAATTTCATAAGAATGCAGTTACCGGCTTTCTTATTTTGCACGGCAGATTAGTGTTCTCTAGGTGCCAGATATCCATCAACATCTAGGAGATACAAATCCAGATTCCGTTTCGACAACCACAACGTATACTGTATAAGAGTGGCCCGAAAACAAAAAGCTTCTAATTTGGTGCGAAGCACCCCCTAGTTCTCTTGAGACCCTATGTGAACACGTGAACACGTATATTATTTGTATTCGTTCAGCCTTAAAGTTTCCCATAGTAATCACATGTAACACAATATTTTTTTTGTCAATTCTGTCTTAAACGTGTAAATTATAATAAACTTAAGCGTCCTTTTTATGATCGCATGAAAATTCTTCAAGGAATACAAATTCATCATCATTTGTTATTTTCATCCCCTTATCTCCTCTTATGGTACATTAAATACATTGACCCACTGAACCTCATATATCTCTCAGGATCCGTATTATCCCGCGGGACACCGTCTATCCCTCGAGAGCCCCCTTATCCCAGCTGCAAATTTCTGTACAGGAACCTCGGAGGATCCTGCACATCTTCCTATTCTCTAAATGATCCTGTACCGATTCTTTTCACAGAGTGAATTGCGGTGTGAGTTCATGTACAGGAATATACAGGAACTTGTTCAGGATCCTATACATGAACCTGCATAGGAACTAATCCTCGAGGATTCGTTACCAAGGGTTTCTGCTGAATATGGTTACAATAATTAATAATCAGTCGCGGACAATTGTCCAGAGATGGTCCCAAAAGAATAACCTTTAAGCGAAGGCGTAACAACCATGCCGAAAGCTCAATGGCACCTGGGTGAGGTGTCTCAAATGGTGACTCTGGGATACTGGGCGACATCTTGGAGTATACAGCCTTATCATTGCACGCGGGGCTCTACAAGAATGGACGAACCCTTACCCTGACTGCTCTTGGGAACAACAATGAAACCACCAAAACACCACAATGTTGTAGATGCGGTTCAAAACGATCGAACACGCAGAGTACTCGACTCGGCTTTAATAGCGGGTTAGCACACTCTGTGGTGCCAGAAACACTCAGAGCTTCAGCACGTCTTGCATCAGTCTTTGCGGAAGCAAGCTGACAACCTCCGGAAAAATGGATATGTACGCGGAGCGCTACCCTAACCGCTGCTTGATCAAGCTACAGACGAAGAAGAGGAAGCGACATTAGGACCAACACCAGAAAGCAGGCAACTTCTGAGAGATGATCGCAATCTCAGTACAAGGAGAAACATTATAATGCAAGTTCCTCCTAAGCCCCAAGATCTGGCTGAAATGGATGCCTCCCTTCGTGAAGATATCTCGCAAGAGTCCGACCTCTGGACCATCAATTGCTCAGTTTATGGTACTGCGAGAGCTTTGGCTGACTCAAATCGAAGGCTAACAACAACGATAGATCAAAAGACCAGTAGACGCCTGCATCAACTGAACAAAAAGAATTGGATGGGCAAGACAGAATGCATCTAGTGTTCAATGTGTGATCAACTACATAAAATCTGGTAGACCGTTCACGGAAAGGGTTCAAGAGTTCGCCCAAGAACTAAGGATCTTGAATCACACACTAAACGAGTCAAAGCTACTGAATATCAAGCAGCATATTGTTGACAAAATACGGCTGTTATCTGGCACAAGGATGAGAATACAGAAGAGGGAGAGATGGATCAGGCAGAATCAACAGTTTCTCGCTAACCCATCGCGCCTCTTCAGCTATCTCCCTGTTTTTGTAGAAAATCCACCAAACCCCAAGGAAGTAGAGACTTTTTGGAGATAGGTGTACAAGATCCCGAAAACACTAGAGTTGAAAGAAGATACGGACAATATCAGCCGCTTCAAGGAGTTTTGCGACAACCTCATAAAATCTGAGGAGGAATGTCCATCAATCACTGCCGAAAAGGTGAGAAAAGCACCCAGAGGTACGAAGAACTAGATGAAGATGCTGGACCAGATTGTATCAAAAACTTTCGGTGGAAAAAGTTTACTTTTATACACCAACTTGGCCCGCATATTCACCTCATATTTGAAGTCGGAGACGACTATTCCGCAGTGGCTGGTCTTAGGACGCACTATACTCCTGCCGAAAAAAAGCAACGTGTCCAACCCAGAGAATTACAGGACAATAACTTGTTTGAACACACTGTATAAGATCTTTCCAGCTGTCCTAAACAACAGGATTCTTCGACCAATCGAGCCTGTATGGCGAGAGCTGTACGAACATTGTGGCTCGAAAGAAGGTTCATAAAATAAACTTTCCTATGTCTTGTTAGTTTGAATGTTGACGTTTATTATTATCAGCCTGTATTTTAGAGAAGTTGTAGGCTCCGGAAGCTTCGATCATGATTCCTTAAAGAAA
>CAKNXH010063667.1:104587-118115 GCA_932178445.1 Andricus quercusramuli | reverse complement strand
AATCCCAAAGCTACTGGAACGTGTACGTCATCCGCTTCTGCTCCTTCTATCCTAGAAGGTAAGCAAGAGCGGGAAATTTACGCGTGAGAACATCGGGCAACACTGTTCCTTGGAGTCAGGTCTCTAGCCGCGGATGACCTTACGCGGCAGACCAGACAGTTGGAGATGAAGGTTTCACCTCTGGATACTTTTTTAGAGCTACCAATCTTTGTAGAATATTAAGAGGAACAGTGTTGACGGACCAGATGGAGTGATCCCAGAAGAACAGCCTTTTGCATCCGGTTCGCGATTAAATGAGCCTGACGCTGGCAAGCCGGAATCTTATTGAGTTGGCTGATAAATGAAGCTTTCATACCTCCAAGACAGCCGAGTATGAGAATTATAAGATGGACTTTGTAGCCTTGGTACAGTCTACTCAGCTCGAACAGAAGTGCTTGATATTTCGCCCGTTTTTCTTCCTCCTTTGCCGTGATATTACCATCGGCTGGTGCCGAGAATTCAATCACGTAAATGATCTTTTTTTTCAGACCTTGGAGGACAATATCAGGCTTCGTAGCACTGATACGTTGAATGGTGGAGAATGAGAAATTCCAGTAGATCTTACATTGATCATTTTCCACAACTGACTCGAGCTCCCCCTGGGCGTATGGCAAGACGGGCAATAGATCAACATCATAGAAATGCCTAAGATGGTAATATAAAACTTTTAGAGCTGCATTGTGTCTCTCTATGTACGCGTAGCATGCATATTTAGAGCATCCACTGAGAACATGTCCAAGTGTTTCGGGCTCTTGCTTGCACGCTCGGCAGTTGGTATCGCGTACAGGTACATTCATTATGCGCTCGCGGTAAACTAAGGTGTTAATGACGCCGTCTTGACAGGCAAAAAGAAATCCCTCGGTCTCCGATCTCAATCCAGCAGACTTGAGAAACATGTTGCACAGACCCATTGAGAGCTCTTCTCTACGTATGATGCCGTAGAACTTACCATGAAGGGGTTTGTCAGCATGTTCTCTTAGCAGGAGCGTATGTTCTGCTTCCTGTATACGACTTTTGAGCACCAGAGGTGTTAGTGATGCTAGCCCTTGTGTAGTGTCGCTGGAATTAAATGGGAGGTCAAGCTCCTCTGCGGCCCTATCTGCGGCATGGTATAAAAACACAGCAGCATTGGCGACTTCATGTTGATGTACAAGTCGCATCAGGGAATCCGTGCTTTTTAGAACTGAGTAGGCTGTAGCCAGAACCGTTCTTCGATGAAGACACTCCAAGCTTAGCAAGCCTCTACCCCCTTTATCGCGAAGGAGATATATCCGAGGTACGGAAGATCTAGGATGAAGACTTCGATGTATTGTCATCATCTTGCGTGTGCTTCGATCAAGTTGCTTCTACTCATCGACGTTCCATTTTACTGCACCAAACGTATAGAGCAGTACAGGAACGGCCAGCATATTGGTCGCCTGGATTTTATTCTTTCCAGATAATTCGGAAGCCCAAATTTTTCTGAGCATTTGGCGATACCTTTTTCCAAGGGCCGTTTTTAAATCATGCACATTTTGGGTTTCCGCTTGCGGTATTTCAAGATATGTATATGTTTGTCCAATACCAAGATGTTGAATGGTATTTCCGCCTATGAGTTGAACATCCTGATCGTCACGGGATGATGTAGTTTCTAGTCTTCCTTGGTGTAGGTGGACGCAGGCACACTTGTCCAGTCCGAAGCTCATGCCAATCGCTTTAGAATACCTATTTACCGCATCTACAAGGATGTTAAGGTCCTTTTTTGAGGAAGCAAAGAGTTTAAGGTCGTCCATGTATAAAAGGTGGTTGACCTTATATTCTCTTCTGTTCGGCGGGCCACATAGGTATCCAGAGCTTTTGCCTCGGAGCACAATAGATAGAGGCAAGAGGGAGATGCAGAAAAGTATCGGACTTAGAGAGTCTCCTAGAAAGACCCCCCTCTTATATGTGACAAAGCTTGTAGTCACTTGTCTTTTGTCAGATGTTATGACAAATCTTGTCCTCCACAAGAGCATAAGCTCTTTTATGCATCTCACTATTTTTGGATGCACCTCCATGCACTCAAGGAGCTTAATAAGTAACTCATGGTTCGTGTTATCGAATGCCTTACGGTAATCAATCCAAGCCATGGACAGATTGCGTCGATACCTGATCGAGTCCTGAGTAATACACCTGTCTATTAACAGGTTCTCCCTGCAACCTGCCAGCCCTCTCTTGCATCCACGTTGTTCGACTATTACACTCCATACCGGCTCGATAGATGTTAATATCCTCTCTTTCAGGATGCCAGTAAATAGCTTGTAGCTGGTGTTTAAACAAGCTATGGGCCTGTAGTTCTTCGGACTTGACAAATCTCCGGTCTTAGGGATCAATACCGTGCGTCCTTCCACTAGCCACTGCGGGACGGGTTGTTCTCCGTTTAAGAAAGTAGTAAATATACGAGCTAGATGTTGGTGCGCAGAAGTAAACTTCTTCCACCAAAAGTTGTTGATTTTATCTGGCCCTGGCGCTGAAAAGTTCTTAGTTCTAGCGATAACTTTCTTCACTTCTTCAGCAGTAATTAGTGGACACTCTTCTTCTGGACCTTGTAACCTTTGCTATCTGCAAAGGTGGTCTTGCTGGAACGGGTGGAATGTTCGCTGGAGGATGTTGCTCCTCTTCCTGTTGATAAAGAGCTTCATATTATTATTTTTTTTTTTTTTCATACTTTTTCTCGGTTGAACCCGGTTTTTCGTCATAGCCACGGACTAAGTCAAGTGACTGCTGAGATCAGGATGTTAAAAGTTATTTCAATACGTTGTTTGAAATCATTTACGATGATGTTGTAGGTACAAAATTAGAAGCATGATATAGTTTGCAGTTTGGCTTTGCCGCTGTTATCCTTACACAGCGGCCGTGAGTGTTGAAGGTGACACCAGTCGCCTCTGGATGATTTCTTAGAGCTACCATGTATCACACCATAGGTTCTTAGTCACTTGCTTCCTGATGGTCTAGGAAGTTTCTTACAATGCGACAGGTGTTTAATAAAACCGCCTTTTGAGCTGCCGCCAGTACCCTACTGACTCCTAAATGTTCAAGATGTTCAGTGAATCTTGCGTGCACATTGCCTGTAGCCGAAATCACAATAGGATGAATAGATGCATGTTTCACATTCCTCCATATTGCCTTAACTTCATGCCTTAGCTCGCTATACTTATGAATCTTGGTTGTATAGGTTGCCTGCAAATTTCGGTTGAGCGGACAAGCAATGTCGATGATGTAGACTCTTCCACCTTTTTTCTCTCGCATCACGATGTCAGGTCGATTGGCTCGGATGTAATGATCCGTCTGGATAGTCCCATCCCAATATAAGATGTAATCTTCATTTTCTAAAACTGTCATTGGAATGTATCTATAGAAAGGCATCCATTCTGTTAAGAGTCCTAGGTTTAAGGCAAGTTGTTGATGTACAATGCCCGCCACATCATTATGTCTGTGCGTATATTCTCTTTGAGCCATTACGCGACAACCATCAATAATGTGCTCGATGGATTCGTTGGTATCTCCACATAATCGGCACCGGTCAACCACGTCTTGATGTAACACGTGTTTGCGATAATTCCTGGTGCTAACAACTCTATTCTGAATCGCAATGACGAATCCTTCCGTTTCTGGATACAGGAGTCCCTTTCTCAGCCAAATATTGGATGCCTCACTATCCACTTCATATTGATCTAGCGTTTTGGGGTGTTCGCTGTGGATGGCTTTCTGTCTCCATTGCGTTTCTAATTCCTCTATGGTTTGTGCCCTGATATTCAAGGCCTCCTCTGAGGACAAATTCAAGGGCGTGTAGTCAAGATCCGCTTTACAGATGGTGTTGTAAAGCGTAACATCTCGCTTGCTGTTAAAATAGTCTCGCAACTGTGTAACTTGTGACTCACACAGTTTTCTGACATCTACAATGCCTCTGCCCCCTCTATGTCGTGGTAGGACTACCCTTTCACTCGCCGAATTACGGTGGTCATTTCTACGCGGATGATTCTGTTTAATCGTTCGAGGTCAGTGTTCGACCATTTGATGAGCCCAAAGGAGTACGTGAGAACAGGGATGGCGTAGGTGTTGATTGCCCTGATCTTGTGTGCCGAGTTAAGAGAACTCTTCAGAACCAATCTGAGTCTTGTAGTGAAGGCAGTCGTTAGGCTTTTCTTAACTATCGTATGCTGAATACCCTTAGATTCAAGAATACCCAGGTATTTATATGACTCGCCCTCAGCCATTGCCTCAATGTCATTCCCGAAATCGTTGTCTATCTCTGCGGTCCCTAATTCTCCTCTGATTAAATGCACTGTTCGGCATTTATCTAGTCCAAACTCCATGTTGATATCATTGGAAAACTGCTTTGTAACATCAATCACTTGTTGCAATTTCTCGTCCGAACTAGCGTATAGCTTCAGGTCATCCATGTATAGAAGATGGGTCACTTGATGACCATCCTCATTATCATTTACTCGGAACCCATGAGACATGCTATTTAAAGTTTTGCTCAGTGGGTTCAACGCTAAACAGAACCATAATGCACTGAAGGAGTCTCCTTGGAATATACCCGTCTTAATGCGTATTGATCTAGTTATCCTCAGTTGTCCATGATCAAAATACTTGATTCTTGTACCCCATAGCATCATCGCACGACTTAGGAAGTCAATGATGCGTGGACAAATTTTGTATACTTTTAAGACTTCAAGCAAATAGTCATGTGGTACGGAAGGAAACGCTTGCTTGTAGTCAATGTATGCCATGTGCAAGTTCCTTTGGTGTTTACGAGCTTGCGTCATGGCAACAGCGTCTATGGTGACTAGATCTTTACTGCCTCGGGAGTTTTTACAACATCCTTTTTGTTCTTCTGTAAGGATATCATTCTCGTCACAGTGAGAATAAACCTTATCTGCTATGATTGCTGTAAGACATTTATATATTGTTGGAAGACAGGCTATCGGTCGAAATTCAGATGGATTTTGAGCGTCTGGTTTTTTAGGCAACATATACGTAGTACCTTGCAGCATAAAGCCTGGCATCAGATCTGGATGTTCGATGATCTTCTGAAAACACCGTGCCAACGCAGGATGCACACTAGTCAGGTACTTATACCAGAAATTGTGCACCATGTCCGGACCTGGAGCTTTCCAGTTACATGCTTTTTTCAAAACCGCTGAAACATCTAAAGCTGTGATGTTCGTCAGCTCCATTTCAGGGTTATTGCTTGCTCTTGCTTTCTCTAGTTGGAACCACGCAGTGTCCAAATTGCTTCTGTTAGTTTTTCCCCAAACGTCTGACCAATAGTTAGTCATTTCTTCCAATTGAGGGACTTCGGTGTCTTGCTGGTTATTTTGCTGTACACTCAGTTCACGATAGAACCTTCTTTCGTCTGTCAGAAAGGTTCGATTTTGTTGCCTTCTTGCACTACTTTTCTTGTACCGACGCAGTCTAGCAGTAAGAACATCAAGTCTCTGCCGCTGGGAGTCTATAATCTCATCCAATATTGCTGGTGTCAATGTCTCGATGTACCGAGGGTGGATGATTTTAATAACATGGTGTATCAGCTTTCTGGTTCGATTTCCTTTTTTATATTGAGTCAGTCGACCCAATTTGCACCTTACTTTGCTGACATCCATATCCAGCCTGATCTTCCATGGCGGATCTCGCTCCAGTCTTGGGGCGAAGACTGCATTTATAGGCCTAGTTCTGCGGCCCAACGTTCTAACGGTTGCCACAGCTGCACAGTATACAAGAGTTTGCACCTCTAACGCATTTTGTGTTGCGTTCAAATGCATAGGTAAAACCTTGCTGTTTAGGTGTTCTATTAGTGCACGCAGATCATTTGTGATGTTCATCTTGGGCAGTGAATGCCTTTGTGTTGGTTCTACATGTCTGAACTCTAGTAGAGCATGACCAAAATTCCTTTCAAGGTGCTGTAGATTTTCTGGGACTTCGCTGTTCATATCATCGTTTAGGATATCCGGATGTGGTTCTAGTCCATCCGGTACTTGGTGTTCATTATCCCTAGCACCTATGTCTTCAGCTGCAATCAAGTTTTTGTTTTCCACATCTTCCAATGGAAGTTCATCAATAGGAAGCTGCTGTTCCACTTCCATTTCGATTGCAGCTATTTCAACAGCCGAAAGCAATTTGTTTACAGATATCGAGCGTTTTTGATCTGCTAGATTCTGCTCATTTATTTTTGTGGCTAGCCCTGAGTACTTAAGTAAGAAGAGACGATGATGTTCTCTCCTTACACTTTGCCCACTTTTCTTTGCCAAAAAATAAAAGCGCATCACATATCTGTTCATATGGTATGTCCATTTTAATCGCTTCCTTGGTTGTTGAACTTCGGCTTCTGGCACTGGTTGTATTAGGCCATCTATCTCCGGAGGATGTGGTGGTGCTGGATCATCACCAGGTTGAGGAAGAACATCAATTGCCACTGCTTGTTCGTGTGACGCGGCTTCCTCTAACTGCTGTTCATTGCCGTTGTTCTTCCACTCCAAATCAACCTGCTGTTTAATCTCCATTGCTCGATCTTCTGAGATGAGTAGATTAGTCCTGATGTCCTTCACCTTAGCGATAAGATCTCTCAATGCGACTTTCTCTATTTGAGGATACTTTGCGGCAAATTTCGTTCTGAAATTTTGTCCTTTTTTGCGTGATGTTTCAAACTTCGCACTTTCATAATAGAGACGCATCAATTCCTCATTCATTGTGGTATCCCACTTGATGCTCTCCCACGGTATTTCTGTTGAAGTGGTTGGCTGCAAATAGCTAACGCTAGCCAAAGCATCCTCAGCAGACGCAGTTGATGTTTCACTGCTTACCGTATGTCGCAGATGTTCTTGCTGGCCAGCTGTTTGATTAGTGAGATCTGCCTGACCATCTCGCAGCTCACCATCACCACCGTCCCGCATGCTGTGGCCCCCAGCGGTGGCTCCAGGGGCGCCCCGACGATCCTCGGGTAGCGACAAGCGTTTCAAAATTTTTAAAATACTCTCCATTATCATTTATGGGTTTTGGTGTTCCTCTTAGTCACTTTCCTCTTCGTTTTCTGCCTGTCTGGCATGGGAAACCCTGTCAGTAGCAATGCTACGGCCAACATAGCCTTCAAATTCATGAGAGGAAAGCTCAAGCCCTACCGCGACGACAATGCGAGAACACCTTCGGTAATTGTCCTTGTGATAGGTGCTCTCAGAGGTACGAAATTATCACTGGTTCATAACCTTAAAGCCATACCCGCGTGCCAAAAATATGCCAAGGCACTTGCGAGATGGATGCAGACAGCTGTCATCCTTGGGTCGCTTCGTGTCCTCAAGACACACGAGGGTTTCGGCGGCCTGTCGTTGTGATTTCGTCGTGCCCTGTGACCACCCATCTCACGGATGTGAGACGTGGCCATAGGTGTATTTTACTGCAGTTATACTGGGGGTATTGACATTTTTTTTTTGATGACAGTTGCTCTTAGTGGTATCCTGCGGTGGTTGTTTAACTTTTTTTCAATTATCCGACGGATCCGACGAATAATCCGACGAAGATGGTCTTCCGAACTGTTGGCAAGGAGCAAAGTATCTGCAACGAACATGCTCGCCGTCCCAGTAGTACTCCTTTCATTTGGAGTAGTTCCATGGACGAAGAACGAGCTCAGATTCCTCGATATCGGGTCCGGAAAGGTCAACAAAATGCTGAGACACTTGCGGGGAAAATGCACAAGGCGGTCATCATTGGTTCGTTCCGTGGTTCCGTGTCATCAGGGTGCACGAGACATTTGTCGGATCATCGTATTGAATTCGTGGCAAACTGTAACCACCTATCTCACGGTCGTTAGACGTGGTTACGGCTGAAATTTTACCGCGATTTCGCTGGGAGTGGGTGCAAATTTTCAGACTAGCACCCGTTCCCGGCGAAATCCTGCGCTTGTCATTATGACAAACTTTTAACTATATATATACATGTATACGAGTGTCCCACATGCTCAGGGAATTTCTTGCAGCAACATCCACGATAATGCAGGAACCCGTACAGGTATTTGAATACAGGTCAGGTTCCTGCACATGTTCCTGTACAGGAATTTTCAGCTGGGTGTACAGGAATTTTCATCTGGTATCCCATAGAACCCAACCTGACTCAGGGGAGAATACCTGTTTCTCGAGACCTCAAGTATCCCTCGGATTTCGAGGTGTTGCATAAAACCCCACCTATCCCTCGGGACCCCATCTAACTTAGATTACCCCATCTACCTCTCGGGATGGCCGTTATGCCACTAGGAAACGGTACTGATTGAGAATACGTTGTGTAATTTTCTTCCAGCATATTTTGCCAGATTTTAGTTTTTATTCCGGCATATCTTCTGACGGGTTTTCATTTTCACTTCAGGCATATTTTTCTCTTCCGGAGATAGGAGTAGCTAACCTTTAATTGTCTATTCCGGCATATTTTGCCTGATATAAAATATGCCGAAAGTAAAAATTCAAATCCGATATATATTTTCAAAAGGCAATACTCGGCCTTCAAAATTTCCTTTTTTTCAGCTCCAAAGAAAGAGACATATTGGGAACGATATTGTGTGTGTCGTTTTCTTGGAGGCCGACAATACCAGTTTTAGTCCAGCTTGTATAAAGTCACATTTTCTGCATACGTTTATATTAGTTCGAGTGAGCCCAAGAATAAAAAGGAAAATCACTAGGTACGAGGTGTCTGTGGTAACAAGGGATGAAGTTGGTGCTTACAAGCCTTATCTTTGGGAACAAAGTGTGTTCGAAAAGGGTGAGATATGGAATATTTATCCTACTCGAATTAGTCTTGTTTTATTTTTCAGCAATATTTTACATCTTGTGTATAAATTAAATTTATATTTTTCAGGTCCCATGTTTCGAGAATGGATTCTTACGAAAATCGTCAATGGCGAAAGAGCGAGTTACTCTGCACCGAAATTCGCTAGAATGCAGGAAAGAACAAGGAGCCAAATGTTGGAGGACATAGTTGCTAATTTGGCGAACCATGCAGAAACAGGACAAATTCCAAAACCTTACAGGCAAGCCATTCTCTAATTTTCTGAAAATACTTCTCCTAAAAAGTTGATCTTAAGTTTTAGATTTATGAAGTTTGAAAAAATATATATTTCTTTAATGAATCATTTTTGTTATTCAGGCGTGGGTCCTGGAGACCCATTGGACACATGAGACCTTCTTCGCCTTTGTTGGACTCAGTTCGGGATCAATTTGAGGATTACGACCAGCTAGCGAAAGATTTCACCAGAGTATTTTTGAATAGTACAGAAAATGTCACTCTTAACGCGAGTCTTTTCGACGTTTCATTTTTGGTACCTGGTCAGCAGAAGCAAAAAGTACGATTTATAGGAGTCAGAGCTATTTTAGGAGTTCGAAGCCGGTGTGTATTTAATTAAAGAATTGCAACTAAGATGAATTGCAAAGCCGCAATTTATAAAAAAGAAATACGAAAGTTTATTTTATGATTATTCTGTCTGACTTCAGAGTTTTTCAAGAAATGCTATATGGAATTCAAGCTGGTTTTGGAAGTCCTCAAGTTCCTGTCGCTGAATTATTAGCAAGACCAGCACCAACTTTACTCAGTCCGCAGAGGCCAAAGAGTTCGAATTTTCTTCAAGTACCCGACATGGAAAGCCCTAGGTACGCAAAGTTATAAATGATTAGTCTAACCGCCGAGTGATTCCATATGACAAATAAAATCCGATGAGCAATTTTGCAGTTTGATAATTTGTATGTATTGTGGTATATTTTCTAATGATACTTGTTTTAAAAATGTTGCTACTCATGTATTCCAAATGAACCAACATTAATACTTCACTATGCTATCATTTTTATTTTTATGTTGCTAAATTTAAAAACTTTTCTTTTTGTAATTTCTAAAATTCTAACATTTGAGAGAAAAGTCTTCCAGTGATTAACAAAGCAAATGAATTAAACTATTCTTGAGCGGTAGGACTAATGATAATAAAATTGGTGTCGAATGATTATTAATATATTATTCCATGAAATATATCTTAGCGCTGTATTTTATTACTATGATATTGTAATTAATCTGTGTATTTAAGTTTTTCTTGGCACATCCATGTTTCCTATCCTCACAGCACAAGCATGACTCTGTTACTCTGATTTCTCAATACATTTGGTAAATTTATCCTATTCTGCTATGCTAATCAAGTATATAGATCCAATATGCTACTCCTAATTATCTTCTCCAATCAACAGAAACTTTCGCGAGAAATATTTTTTATTTGTTTTGGTAGTGTGTCAACGATTTCAGTTTTTCCTTCATTGCAGATAAATAGGTGTAAAAAACACTCAAATATTAATTTTACAAGATTGTATACTTCCGTATCTGTTGAAGAAATATCAATTGATTCTGATAATGTCTGTATGCTCCACATTTTTTGTCATTCATAAAAATTATAATGAAAATAGAAAATAAAAATTTAAATTTGGAATGAAGGTTATGTGATACTGAAAAACTCACATATGTTAAATTTTATGATTCCTAAATTGATTTAAAAATGATTTATCTGAATATATTAAAGTGTTATTTTCTAATTAAATATCATGTACTTATATTTCTATTGCATGAATAAGGTCATAAACCTCTTTAACGCACCTTAAACTATTCACAGATTCGTATATTTCACAATGAAAGAAAAAGACGAAAAACAGATATCACACTTACCCTGAGTCTGATTTTTAATTACCAGATGACACAATACCGAATTATAGTTTTTAAAAGCATCTCCCTATCGACCATAACAAACAAAGATTGGTTTGGAAAGTTATTTCTTGAAACAATAACCAAAACACAAGTGACTCTTTTTGAACTGTTTAATTCCAGCAAAGGGGTCATAATGCTTCACAAATATAATCAAATTTAGACGCACAATTTGAAAAGGAACATTTAACTTTTCATAAATATAATATAACGTACGATTTGGATAGTAATCATAATGATCATTTATTGTTCATTTCTGTAGTTATCTTATAATCCTGTAAGCTGTGTAAATGTTTACTTGAGTATCTATATTCCTTTTATTGACATGGTGCGTGAAATCTAAGCGACCAATATTTTAAGGAATGATAATAAAATTGTATTTTTTCCCAAAAAAGTTATTTGAAAATAATGCCACACAGCAGTGAATAAACAGTGAATAAATTAAATGTTAATGTGAATAATTATGTTAATAATGGTTGTGAAGTTTTCCGGCACTGCATGAGGCAGCGCAAGTTCTGAAAAAATTTAAATTAAAGGTTTATTTTTTCGGAAATCGTGATCAAATTCCATGGCTCCAAGGTTTCAATTTAAATCTACATTGCTTAAAACTTATTTTATACATTCAATTTATTTTTCATCAATATTTGCGCAAGCACATAGTCGCTAAATTTAAAAGAATGCTTTCATTGTTATCTCTACAGATTTACGTACAACCGATACGATATTAACTCTTTTAAAAATGTAAACGAACTCTCCAAGACCAAATTTTTGCTTTCCATTCCTGTAATCCTAGGGGATCCTATTCCAATCCAGGTAATATTTTTCTTTTTAAAATTCTCTCTGGTGTTCCTCCGATTCCCGAAGTGCCGCTTTGCGGTTTCTGTGAGATACTGGTTCTGAAATGTTTAGGCCCAAAAGTGTACCATCCTCGCCTATGGTGAAAAGGGCTTTTTCTCGGCTGGGTACCATTACTGCGGGCTGGGGAAGAAGTATAAGAAAACATGGAAGTGGAAATACATTGCAGAACGATGACCGGAAACGATGGTCCAGTTCACAAGACTGCAGCAGTAAGTTTTTAATATTTCTCAAATATCTTGTGATTTTCAGTTCAGTTTTTTTCTATATTTTTCCAAATATCAGCAAAATTAATTCAAAGAGTTTATTCGTACGGCCGGTCAGACGAATATATAGTGACATGATTAGTGAGAATTTTGCCGGTTGTAGATTGAGTGGGGCCAGCCGTGCGATTATCCTTGATCAAGTCCATAACCGGTACTCTCTAAATTTGATTCTGTGAGATTTCACTGATTCTGTGTGAAAATCATTACTGATGCCAGTCAGCGAACCCTTTCTAGCTATTTGAATAAGTGGGATTACATTTTAAAATAGTGAAAGTTCTTACTGGTTTTATTCAGTGGCCCTCTTCTCATTGAGTCAAATTTAGCGAGTGCATGTAAATTTTCCAATTTTTCACGTTTGATAGCAAAAAAATGAGCTAAAAAGTGTTATCAAATACAGCTTCTCTTTATTTTTCTAAGCCTCAGGATACCTGAGCTTTCAAATAATAAGGTACTCCTCACGAAACGAGGAATTAGCCTGCAATTTCGATCACCGGGAAAAAGCCGAGAATCTTTTTGAAAACCGGGAATTTTTAATTTTTTTAAATCCAAAATAACACCGAACAGCCGAGGCTAATTACAGGGCATAAAATTTAATTGTAATAATACAATGCCTCAATATGTACCTTACATTTATTTTATTATTTTCATATTTGTTTTTAATTTTGCAACAAATATCGTCTCACTTTTCGGATAAAAATGTGTTTTGAATTTTGTTTAGCGTTACCTGCCGTCTCCGTCAGGAAATCGAATATCATTTTTTTGTCACTAATGAGCCGGCAATATTGATTCATGGAAGCATATTTTTCTCTGATACTCAATTTTATGTAATTTATTACATAAGAATGTTTGGTTAGAAATTATGTTTCTCATAATATTTTTTGAAAATACAAATTTAATTTTCTCTGGAAATTTTAATTTTTTTTTTAATTCAAATTAAAAACAATTATAAGCTTTAAAATCTATTTTGGATGGGTGCAAGTCTGTGAGCCCGAAAAAAACAACCAAATTGGACAATTTTTAACTGTGAATTGTGCAAGCCCAAAGGTCAAAAGTTTAACAAATTAGGATTTGAAATGTAAAGAATGTAAATTTTCAAGTTTTTGAAGCCTTCAAAGTGAGATGATTCAACAAAATATTTTTGCCATCGATTTCATAACAAAATAATTCAAATCAAGGAATAGTTACAACTTACTGCATTTACAGATAAGGAATCCAAGGACAAAGACAAAGGATCCAATTCACTAGCAGTGCCAAGATTGAGTGTCTGTGCAGATGCTCAAAAAGTCGACAGAGCCAAATTGGCACAAACCGAGGTAATTTTAGTTTTAATGCTCGTAAAATATTGAAATCAGTATGTATAGCATTTTCTTCTAAAAAATAGCATAAAATTCCTATTAAATCTTCTATTAAAGCAAATGTTCAATTTTTGTAAAGTCTGTGGGGAAGCTATTATAGAAATTCAATAGGTGTACTATGGTCCAAGAAAATTTCATAAAAAGTCCAGATGGAAACCCATAAAAACTGACGGGGTAAAATTTCCCAAGTGTCCCCGCCTAAAATTTTGTTGTCGCCTATCTTATTCAAACTCCGCTAGATTGTAGTGCTAGTGGACCTCTTTATATTCTGTAAAGGGG
>CAKNXH010063667.1:34737-99587 GCA_932178445.1 Andricus quercusramuli | reverse complement strand
GGAAAAAGCATTTAAAGGCATTCGGCTTATTTGGTAATTCAATAGCAATGGTTCCATTCTATGCCTTCGATCGCTGAAGGCATTACATGGCATTAAACTGATACAGTCATTCAAATGTATTCAATGGCATTAAATCAACGGCATCACAGAGAAGCCACTTTAATGCCATAATTTTTTTGTGTGATTCAAAATGATTCGAACGAAAACTGTCTAATGCCATGAAGCGCATTCGGACAAAAACGGAATTTCTTTGGATTTATAGGCATTAAAGTGTACGATTTTTTCAATGCCATATAATCTACTTCAATGCTCTCCTTTTTACAGGGTAGAATTCGATTATCTAACACCAAATATAAATTCTTATTCAATTTAGAGATCCGGAAAATTTTTATTTATCATTTTGTTATGGATTTTACAGGAAATCTTATATAATTTGAGAAAGTTGTTTGTTATTTAAGGAGATAGATTTGCAGAATCATTTACTGTACAGTTTCCTTCGCCAAATTCCCTCGCAGGAATCTTCAAGATTACCCGTACAGGTTCGTGTGCAGTTTCGTGTACAGGAATGTGTGCAGGATTTTTTTTCAATTCAACTGTTTTGATAAAGACATTTTTGAATTATTTTCTTAACTAAAAATTTCACCATTTCATGTTTGATTGAACATGAATCTTCTTCTGTTGGAAATTCAACTATTTTTAGAAAATGTCTGTGTTTTGTTGAAACTTTGTATTTTGTAGTAGAATATTAATCTTCTTAGTGACTAATTCACCTTTTTGGATGACAATTCAGCTATCTGGTTGAAAATTCTATTAAAAATTAAAATATTTGGTTGAAAATTCATATATTTTTTTGAAGATCTTTTTTTCTGGTAGAAAATTAATTATTTTGTTTGAAATTTCATTTCTTGGGTTGAAAATGATTTTTATTCAATTGAAAACTAATTTTTTTTCACAAAAATTCAACTGTTCCATTTTTTGTTGAATTTTTTTATTTTAATTTGATAGACATTTAATCTGTTTGGTTGAAAATTTAACTAATTCATTGAAAATTGATTTTATTTGGTTAAAAACTTATTTCTATAACTTAAAATTAGAGTGTTTATCTTTTTCAGTTGAAAATTCATCTATTTTGTTGAAAATTTGTCATTTTTGGAAGCAAATTCTTCTAACAAATTTAGTTGAAAATTTTTTTGTTGAAAATGAATTTTTTAAACTAAAAATGTGGTTATTTCATGTATGCTCGAATGTTGATATTTTTCAGTTGAAAATTCACTTTTCTTGTTGAAAACCCGTATTTTTCAGTCACAAATTCAATTATTCAGGTAGAAAATGGGTATTTTTCGGTTATAAATTAAACTTTTTTTTTTAAATTCGTCTTTATGACTTGAAAACTCAACGTTTTGGATGAGATGTTTTTCATTATTGATTGGAAAATCTTTCATTGTTGAACATTCAACTATTTTGTTAAAAATGCGTATTTTTTGGTTAATTTGAGTTTTTCATTATCAAAAGAACAAACAAAATGTGGTGAAAATGTCAACAATGTACCATACTTTTTGTTAAGAATTAATTCTTTTTATCAAAGATTCATCCGCCAACGGCAATACCACGCTGAAAACACCAGTTCCCGTTAGATCACTGAAGTTAAGCAGCGTTGGGTGCGGTTAGTACTTGGATGGGTGACCGTTCGGGGAATACTGCGTGGTGTTGTCCCGTCGTGGGTGTGGTGGACCCACACTGGTAGTATTTATCCACCTAGAAACACTACCCGAATCGGATAGTGAGACAATGAACTTTCGAGTTCGAAATGCTAATCAATTTTTTTTTTTTTTTTTTTTTTTTTTTTTTATTATCAAAGATTCATCCTTCAACTGAAACTGAAACGCAATTCTTCATTATGTGTTTGAATTGAAAAACATTCCTTCCTTTGATTATTTAAAATCACCCATTTAATCGGCATTGAGGAAAAGCGACAAAAATGCTTTCGAGATTTTTGTGACACCCTTATTTTTTAGAGAAAGATTTCCATATTTTTTATTTCGTCAAAAAATTCCTGAAAAATAGTGAATTTGGGTAAGGTTAAAATGCTATTTTATATTTTTGAAAATTCAAGTTAGCCATCAAATTCGACTTTGATTTATAAACTTATTTATTGATACGAAATTGCAACTCTCGCATAAGTCCTGAATATTAAAACCAACATTTCTGGTTTGTTGATGGGTGTTATAGAAAAAGGATGTTGAATATTCCTCTCTAATATCCGCAGCCTGAATTCTATTAATTATACATACAACTATTTTCCTGTATATAAAATTACAAAAGTAGTACTAATTTTTATTTAGGAATAATTTTTTTAGACACGCGTGTATAGGTCATTGTAAATTAACTTCGGAATTCTCGTCTCCCGCTACCTTCACAGCATTCATGCTTGAAATTATTTTTTTATATTGAAAAAAAGTAAATTCAATAAGAATAACAAACAAATCCAGCCTAAAAGTGATTTTTATTAAGAATTATTTCATTTGGAAATAATGGTACTTCCATTTGTTAACCTGGACATTCCAGAGTTATATTTGATAAGCCTAATGACTTTGATAACTATAATAAAAGAAGCCATCGTTGTCAAACAAATTGCGTTGAAAAAAAAGGAAAATTAGTGAATAATTTGTAACTTTCTTCGAAACAAATAATAAAAGTTATAAAATACATGAATGACTGAGATTGTATTTTTTTAAATGTTCACTGATTGTATTTCTGTCTCTTTCCTGTTTCAGTTTGATATAATCGAATTTGATCCAGAAACCTTCAGAATTCTTTTGGACTACCTCCATACTGGATCTTGTCCTTTAACCTGTAGCAATATTCCTGGCTTGATCTGTGCTGCTGAACACTACGATCTTCCAGAACTTCTACAGGCTTGTTTCCATCATGCTAAACAATTTCTCCGAATTGAAATTGTGTGTGTGATGCTGTGCTCCTTAGAAAATTACTACTGGCGATATACCTCTGCCTCGGAACTAGTCAACATGATTCTCGCCTTTGTTGAAACTAGGGCTTATCAACTTTTTCAGAGTCCAGAATTCTTGACATTAAGCGAGTCGATGGTTCAAATGATAATGTGTCGCGGACTTGAGGTGATCGAGATAAAAAAGTTCGAGGCAATGCTTAGCTGGGCGAAGCATAGGATAAAGACCAAATCGTCAAAAATTGATGCTAAGATGGAATTCAAATGCATCATGGAGAGACTCAGCAGAGATCTCAAACTATATAGGATAACACCTCAAGAACTTATTAGAGTAAGAACTTTTCGAATTGTATTAGTTTTAGCTTTTAATATTTATATTGATTCCATGGTCAACATTTCAAAATTGTCCAACTTAAGAAAAACTGTTTTTATAAATTCTATACTTTTTAGATTTGGAATTTTGAACTGGAACATTTAAAAATCGGGAGATATGTTTGTAAAGCGGATAATGACTGGGAGTTTTTTTTTTTCAACGAAATTTTTTTTATAAGGAATAAAAGTTTCAAGTGAAAATATCTATTCAAAAAAGTGATCCAGTTTCGAGAAAAAAAGAGTGAAATTTAATCTAGTGGCTTTTCTTATAACAATAAATGCATTTTTGAAATTTTATAATAGTGGAAATTAATTGTGAATTTATTTAAATTTTGCAGATAGTGCTGCCTTCAAAGGCCATCAAGAATGAAAAGATTTTAGAAACTCTGATGTTCCAAGCAAATTCTGGTATCTATAGAAACGTTGACCGTTATTTGGAGGCCTATCAGAATAGGATACAAAACCAAGAAAGCTTTGATTGCGGATTATGAAACTCGCAACTAATATAAATTAAGGATAATGTTTCTAATCATAAGCAAGAAACGCTGGATCTATTTTTTAATTTTGTAATTTCTACAGAGAATAGCAAATTTTACAAAATCTAGAAACTTTTTCATAATTTAAAAAAACTTGTACAACAAACAAAAGCTTAGTTGTGTTCTTACAAATCAAAGATGGTGCTAAAGTATTTTATTAAATTAATATTCTCTCTAAATTGTAGAAATTACAAATGCTCGAAATGTCCAGTCTGTGAACCAAAATCGCTCAAAAATTTCGTAAATGAGATCGTGAAACGTTATCGTATAATCATTGCGACTATGGAACGTCTTAAATTACGAAAATCATAAAATGAAAGTCTTTGATGAGAGCGGTTTCTTTAATTTTGCTAAAAAAGGGAAATAAATCGATAGTAAAGAAAAAATGTATTGGTGCAAATAAACTCAAATAAAGTCTGATATAAAAATTTTCTGCTGCAGCAGACCACGATAAACTTGATTGTGTGGCGCAGCGCGTGTGCATAAATATTTTAAATTGCGATACCAACTCGCAAAAAAATTGCACAATTTTTCGTAGTGTAGGTAAAGTCGTGAGAGATCTAACAAAATGTATGCCAATACGCGCAGAAGATCGGCGCTTTTTCACGAATAGTCAAACACTTACGTTTTAAGCATAGGGATAAGTTAAGGAAAAAAAATAAAACTTGGTCCGCCGCGGGGCACTTTTATTGATGTAAAATTATTCCTTGGCAATTATACTACTCAATTTTACTCCATTTTGAATTGAGAGGAACTAACAATGTAAAAAGTTCTTGAAAAATTTAATATTAATTCGTGGAATTGGCTCGTGATTGATTTTCGAGGCAATGTTCAATAAAAAAGGCCAAAAATGACAATCTTTACGATAAAGAGACACTACTAATAATACAATAAAGTAACGATTAACAGGCATAAATAATATAAATATGTTACAAAAACAACGTTAATAATGTAATAAAACTTGAATATACTTCTATATATAATAATTAATAATGATATTATATGAAGAAAGCGTTGATGTTGAATGTGAGGTAAAACAAAATATTTGAAGTCTGTTCTGTTTTTCTATTGTAGATTTTGTATCTTCAATATTCTAAGTCAGAGATTCTAAATATCTGTGGAGAGGGCTGATACTAAAAATTTAAAAAGAAAAAAAATACAATAAGCGACCCAATTTTTTAACGTGCAATGTGCGTCATTGAGAAATTAATCGACATATTGCTTTTCCTCTTACGTGACAAATAAAAATATCGAGAAAATAACAAAAATAAATTTCAAACACGGAAAATTGTTCTTCCTACTCACAAAAAAGAACTCGAGTGTCGCGAAAGGAAATAAGCCAAATGGTTTTTCGATTTTTTTTAACCAACAATACATTTTTCTATAGTGTATCTGGACACAAACAATTAGTTAATATGTTTCTCGTTTGAATAGTCCACGTGAAAAACTCTGTACTAGTTAAGAAAACTCAAAGCGAAGAAATATTTTTGACTCGGTCTGTATGTTGAACGTATCATGAGAATCATTCGAAAGAAAATTAACAACTTTTTTTCAGTTTATATAAATTTGCAATAAGTTCAATGATTCATAAGTTCAAATAAATTAGGAAAATTTTAACAATTACACTATAGCCACACTAAAAAATCTTGGTTTTTTTAAATCTATGATTTTAAGAATACTTTTATAGTATATGGAATAACAAATGTGCAATATAGAAACTAATTCATTTATAAATTCAACTAATGCCAAACAAATCGATTAATTGTCTTGTGAATATCCGATATATTTTCCAGAATTGAATATCCTCGTACTCCTGCTGTGTGCAAGATGTGACGTATATAGAAATAAGTACTTATTGGTTCACCTTCAATAAACTGGGTGATCGCAAAAACTGTTAAGTGTCTTATTGTTCAGGCAAAAGGCTGGACAAAAGTAGATCGCTCCTGATCGAATAGCTCACAATGAAATTTTGGTGCTTTTTTCGAAAATTTATTTTTTTCCACTGTAGAATGTAATAAACAGAAATGCTCTATTGTTTTGGAGGGTAACGCTTTAAATCAGTACAAACTCACTATATAATATATAGTTATATTACTCTCATTGCCTCCAAAACATCGTTTTTACTACTGTATATGCAGAGTGTCGAAGTCGTTTCACACGAAGAGAAAAATGTAGAATTTTTAAATTGAAAATACCCCGCACAAAGTAACCGGAAAAGGTCTTTCGGTCAAAGTTCGGTTTTCTGATGTTTAAGGTGATGTTTATCAGAAGTCGTAATGAGACATCTCACAACAACTTCATATAACGATCAAAGATAATTTACTGATTTCAAGAATCAAAAATATTTCTCTTCAGGTGATTCTAGACTAGTATCCAATAAAATTGTATAATTGAGCATTGAAGGAGATCAACACTCAGTCCAGCCATTGCCGCCTACATTGTTCAACCGTACATGTACATATATGCTGATAAACTACTCGTAAAAAAGAAATATATTGAAAAATGCGGAATATAGAAATATACACACGACGACAGAGGAACGTAATAAAAAAATATATACATATACTATTTTGAGCCACGTTGTAATCGGGCTTACGGCGGGTGTTAAAAGCTCCAAATAACTTTACGCTTATGTATACAAAAAAATTAATTCTTGAATACCTTCTGAGGTAAAGAAAGATTTACCCCAAAACTTATTTTTCTATATTTTCTAAATTTGGATGTTACTTATATTCCTAATGCAATTCAAAAATTATTATATTACGTTGTTTAATGCAAATAGTACTACAAAAATTTTTAAACAATGCTAGTCGAGAGGTAGACATTTTTGTAAATTTTTCAATCAGAAAGATTTAAGTCGAAATTTTCATGCAATCGCCCAAATAATTATGGGTTGGATTGAAAATTGGTTTATAAATGCTTCTAGCTCTTAAAATCTTAGATAAAATTTTTTTTTATAATGCTTGTCGTTTACTTTTGAATGCTATGCACGTGCCGGTATGTGATAGAGAACAGAAAAAGAAAAGTCCTCTGGCAAAATTTGATCTGGGCCTTAGCTTGGGCACAGTAAAGCTTCAAAGTTGGGCATAATGAACCAATCAGAATCGAGCTTTAGCAACCCCTTGTTTGTTTCATAAGTGTTAAGATAGTGTGCGTGCTGGCGGTTCACTTCAGCTCCCGCAAAAACTTCACATCGTTGATCTTTGATTGTTTGTACAAGACGCGAAATTCAAGCCTTTAAATTTTTTTAAATTCTTAGTTGAAGGGTAGAAATGCAAAAGGAGTCAAGCGCCAAATTTTCGAAATCGGGTTTATTAGCTCAAAAAATCAGTTAAATTCTATTACACATGCCTACCAAAGGATTTTTTTGGGGCAGCATTTTTCAACATTTGTGTTCTTGTGTTCACAGTCCGAGAAGCTTTTCTAACCACAAAGTAAAAAATAAAATTTCATTTTTCTCGACACCGGCTAATTAGTTTCAATTACTATTGGGTCCCTTCCGTTCAGCACTGAATAACCTAAAACCAAATTCCTCATTTTTTGGAAATATGCCAAATTATTACTGCTATCGTCATTTTTTTGAAGTTGAAATTTTAGTTTTACACCATTTCGAAGTCATAATTGGATTTTCAAATTTCGCGAAACTGCATGATTTTTTTTAAACAAAATTTTTGGAAATCAATTCGTCCATTCAATAGCTAGAATTCAAATTTTTAGTTTTTTCTTAAACTATAAATTGGCTCCACAATTAATGTTGAAAGATGTTAAAAGTCGATATGGACCCAAAATCTAACCTCGAAACGTGACCTATTTCATTCAATTTCTCGAAACCGGATAGCTTTTTCTGAGCAAACTTTTTTTAGTTCGATAGAGCATGAAAGTATCTCGAAAGTGCTTTCTTATTTCTTTCTTAAATGGTCCCGCTGAATTTACAACATGTTTTTAGTCTCTCCTGAAAAATGTGAAAAATGGCGCTTGACTCCTTATGCATTTTTACCCTTCAGTTGTTCTTGCAAACGTTTATTACCGTCTTTAAAATAACATAACATTTACTCAACCTAAAAAAAATGAATTTCAATTTAATACAGATCTTTCCTGACATTTCATGTAAGAAAACCAACAACGATGTTTAAAATTCAGAAGACCAAACGAACTTTTGTTTTTTAAAATTAATCTACAAGTCTCAGATGAGAAAAAACATTTCAGAACCTCAAAAAGAAATTCTCTGTGATTCGTCGTAGAAATTTTGTTACATTTTTGTTCAAAAACCAACAAAGTAACTTAAAACTTGGAAAAACAAAACAAACTTTTGTTATTGAAAATTAATTAACAAGTCTACGATAAGTAATTCTTTGCGATTCATTAAAATTTTTTTTGTTACATTCATTGTGACTAATTAAAAAAAAATTAAAGATGGGGAATCCAAACAAACTTTTGTTCTTTAAAACTAACCAACAAAGGTCTAAGATGAAAAAAAAAACCTTTTTATACCCCCAAAAGTAATTCTTTGCGATTCGTTGCAAATTTTTGATACATTTATTATTACAGAAACAGTAAAGAAATCTAAAGCTGCGGAAACGAAACGAACTTTTGTTCTTTAAACTCAACTAACAACTCTAAAATAACAGACGCATTTTGTACCAAACGAAAGTAATTATTTGAGATTCAGAGCGAACTTTTTGTTACATTTATTTTGTAACAAAACCAACAAAAATTGAAACCGTGAAAACCAAACTTTTGTTCCAGAAAATAAATAAACAAGCCCAAGATAAGAAAACTCATATTTAAATCCACATAAGTAATTCTTCGCAAATCTACACAATTTTCGTTACATTTAATGTAACAAAACTAAACAAAGAATTTAAAGCTCGGGAAACGAAACGAACTTTTTTTTTTAAATAACCAACTAGTTTAAAATTCGAAAACACATTTTGAACCTCCAAAAGTAATTTCCGTAGCTTTAGATTTCTTTATTGTTTTTGTAATAATAAATGTATCAAAAATTTGCATCGCATGCAAAGAATTACTTTTGGTGTTAAAAATGTGTTTTCTTATCTTAGAATGGTTGGTTAATTTTAAAGGTCAAAAGTTTGTTTGGATTTCCCATCTTTAATTTTTTTAAATTTGTTACAATGAATGTAACAAAAATTTTTTGTAATGAATCGCAAAGAATTACTTAATACAGTAAAGCTTGTTTAATGTTAATTAATTTTCAATAACAAAAAAGTTTGTTTTGTTTTTCTGACGAGTTTTAAGTTACTTTGTGGGTTTTTAACAAAAATGTAACGAAATTTCTGCGACGAATCACAGAGAATTTCTGTTTGAGGTTCTGAAATGTTTTTTCTCGTCTGAGACTTGTAGATTAATTTTGAAGAATATAAGTTCGTTTGGCCTTCTGAATTTTTAACATCTTTGTTGGTTTTCTTACATGAAATGTCAGGAAAGTTCTGTATTAAATTGAAATTCATATTTTGTAGGTTGAGCAAATGTTATGTGATTTTAAGGACGGTAATAAACGTTTGCAAGGACAACGAAGAATTAAAAAAAATGTTAAGGCTTAATCTTAAGACTTATGAGAAAAACAAGTGGTTGCTAAAGCTCGATTCTGATTGGTTCATTATGCCCAACTTTGAAGCTTTACTGTGCCCAAACTAAGGCCCAGATCAAATTTTGCCAGAGGACTTTTCTGTTTCTTTTCTGGTCCTCTATCACCCAGTATCGGCACGTTCATAGGTGGTGGAACACCCTGTATAATATGAAATTGTTTTATTTTTGACACTTTAATTTTATATAATTAAATTTTTAAGATATCCAGTTTGAAACTCCTTTCACATTGTTACATTTCTTTCCTTTTTAATTACGAATGTTTCAATATAAAATTTTGCTATTTTGAAACTTAAAAATAGAAGACGTTCAACTTTGATGCGTTCCATCTTGAGTTTTTCACATTTTCAAATATAAAATGCCAAAAACGTGACTTGATATTCTTTATTTTTTATAGTTTTAAATATCCATAATATGGAACTCGGTCACATTTTAATTTTTTTTTATGTTGCTAACATTTAAGTGGTTCAAACTTGTAATTGCCTAATTGAAAGGTTCATATAGGATGCTTCTATTTTTTGTAATTCAATCTGTTATGCTTTTTATTTTAAATCATACTCTTGATGTTATTTCACATTATTGAAATTGTGTTTAAATTGGTCACTTTTTGTTTGTTTCCTGTGTATACTTTTCAACCAGTCTGATTTGAAATTGTTCCATTCACACGGTCCAATCCTAAATATTTGTTGATTAGTTTAATTTTGTCTTTTAACAGCTGTAAGTTGGAAATAGTGTAAAATTATTTAAAGTTATCTTGTTAAACTTCGAAAATTAATTAATTTTAAGTGTGTAAAATTAGAAGTTGCTCAATTTAGAAAGCTTCTAATTTTAAGTGTTTACATTTAAAGTTGCTGAATATTGAACGCTGCACTATTAGAAATCATTCAAGTTTGAAAAGTTTTCATTTTTATATTAGAAATTTGAAGGTTTCCCTTAAATATCAAGATAAATTATGAGACGCAGATTATTTTCTTTTATTCTGAAGGATATAGAGAAATGAATGTGGTTATTTATAAAAATTTTAGCAGAAATAGAACAATAATTTTGGGGTGATCTCGAATTAAGAAAGAAGTTCTTGGCTTTGTAGTCCCAATAATAACACATCTTCGTTGTTTCTCTCGCTCACTGATTGTTAACATCTTCACTATTTTCTTCGATATTGACTCATGCGTCTCTCATCATTGTTGTTAACATTGTTGTTGTTGATGTTGTTGCTGCCACTCCGACGATCATTACTTCTTCGCGGGAATAAAATCGTTTGTCCCGATCAGTGTGGATAGTCACTCGTATCATTAAGCTCATGAGAATTCGATAGTAATTCAATCAGTAGATAGAAGCGAAATCGTAATACTATGTACAGTATCACGTACAACTTCGTACTATACATTAGTCACTAGTTTGCGTCGTATGTTGAAAGTGAACATTCAAAAATGTATTACATCGACGTCATCATCTTTCAGCCTCCCTTATTCTTTAACTAAAATCCTGACAAATATTTGGCACTCGTCCTGTCGGATTCGCGTGGTAACGAATACTAAAAGGCAACATATGAAATTATTATATGAAGCTACTGTGATGTCACTGTTGAATATAAAAAAAAATATATATATATATACACATACACACACATTGAGATAACCGTATTTAAGCAAGAAATGTTTCTTTAGTTTGCAGCAGTTCGATGATCCTCTTCCTAACAGCGATGTCACAAGACAGCTGATATTTTTACAGAAATAATCAGGCAAAAATGTACTGAATCAGAATGAAAATTAAGATCGAAATGGTTGTATTAAGGTTGAAATGATTATAGTAAAGAAAATTGACAATGATCCAATAAACTGCAATTTTCTTTCGACAGACAATAGTTTCTTTTTCATGTTACTTGGAAAGCAGTGGTTATTGCCAGTAACTCATTTTGAGTAAAGATACCGAACAGGGTTGCTACCGAATTTTTATTTTTGACTTTTATTTTACTTTTGACGGTATTATAATTTTAATTATTATTTTCAAAGATAAAGAATAAATCTGGGAAAATGTAAGGCCTTCAACTGGAGTTTCTAAAATTTTTAAATCAAATTCAGGGTTTAATGAATTTTATACTTGTACTCCCTTGAAATTTCTATCAGTTTCAAGGACGATTTTAAATTTGAACATTCAAATTTCAAATATTCCTAATTACAATTCTTTTGAAAAGCGAGAACATTCTAAACAAAAATTTTTAATTGAACAATTTTGTATGTTTTCATATATGCGTATAATTTTTCATAAAAATTGCCTATATCGTACATTTTCAACTCTTCAACCCGCAAATTTTATGCAATTAAATGTTCTTAACGTATCAATGCTTTCAATCACTTTGAATGAATGAATCTGCAGCTTTTCAGTTAAAAATTTACATTTTCCACTTGGGATATTATTTGCACTTACAAAAAATATCGAATTCTATTAGGGATTTGCTCATATATTTTAGATATCGAAAAATCTTTCAAATTGTTGCTTCTTATACTTTTTTGCCATACTTAGTAGTATCAATGGTACCAAGGATTGAACATAAGAGTCAGTACTTTCGGTCCATATCATATTTTACTACAATCAGAAATTCATGGTTTCTTATATTATTTTTCTTTAATTTTTCAAGATGTTCTCATTAACTATCGATCATTTAGTCTATTTTTTTGTGATAACAAGTATTAAAAATTGTTATTGGCTAAAAAATAATGCAACATAAAAATTGGTAATATTGGTATTACAAAAATGGACCAAATGAACAGAACTTAACCATAGCATCTTTAAAAATTTATTCACACCAGTCGACGACCCTGTAAAATCCAATATTTTTTCTCTAATGTTTGTAGTTTGCAAGTGCTACCCAAAAGTTATTTTTTCTTTGTGAAGTAACATGACTAACCTTTAGCTCTTTTCTTTCTTTAATCAACCTTTCCAACACTGGTGGGAAGACGTGCGTAAAAACATGAGCGTGTTATAAAATCACATTTATTTACAATTCTACATGATCGGTGGACGCCTGTATAAACTAACGAATGCGCATCATCAGCTTCATACAGGTATGAATTACTTTGTTTAAAAAAATGTAGTCACTGTAGTAAAACATTGGCTTCAAGGGCAAACAATCAAGTCTCGCGATTCCACACTGCAAACGACGTAGAAAATTCAATCCATTGACTTTTGCGTCTAGGATTGAGGAAGAATTCGAGGATGATTCGTGCTGCTCCTGC
Organism: Andricus quercusramuli; assembly: GCA_932178445.1. Classification (NCBI taxonomy): domain Eukaryota; kingdom Metazoa; phylum Arthropoda; class Insecta; order Hymenoptera; family Cynipidae; genus Andricus; species Andricus quercusramuli. Next base: position 86,874 of record CAKNXH010063667.1, on the reverse strand, counting down.
TGCTACTTCGTGCGTAAATCCAGATAGCCTTATTAAAACACAAGACTTCCGCTCGCAATATTATGTACAGTTTGGTACATTTGACAGACGTACGTGGTCGCTTCCAGGGTTCCTGAAAAGATTTTTTTAGATAGGTTAGCATTGCCACACTGACAGATAAATAAGATCTTCACCATTTTGCTCTGATGCTCCAATCCTTCGGCGTCCAGTGCAAGCATTTCGGGTCTATTTTGATCTGCCTCTTCTCCATCGCTGAAGTATGCTGATCAATTATGTCCCTGTAAAGACACAAATCATATCTAAAAGACAAGTTTCTGTTCAGGCTCTTCTACTTTTCGGTTAAAGTTGTTAAAGGATGAATTCAACGTGATAATTGAATTACGACTCGATTTACGTTTTGAAAATTGTTCAAGTACAGTTATCAATTTTTCCTAATCAATTAAAGATTAAAAATGAACACAATTTTGTTAAACGAGAAGATTTTGAAAGTTTGAATTTAAAATTAGTAATTCTGAACTATGAACTATAAACACTTTCATTTTTTACATTCTGTTTCTTTTCAATAGCCTGGTTTTCTCATTGATTTAGATTTGTTGATAAATTTGTTTTTATTGCCTTGAAAAGGGTCTTGAATTGACACCGAAACATTAGTTGATTTTTTGTAAATGTTTTTTATTGTGATTTTAAAAATAAAAAGACCAAAGAACAAAAAAGAAGGAAGGTGATTTGGAGATTTCGTACCTAAACACCGCTGCACAGTACTATGAGTGTATTCACTATGGATGTATTTATTTTTGATTACTTTATGAGCACTTTTCTTCCTCGCAGGTATCAAATAAATTTGCTTCCTGCTAGAGGGTGGTTTATTGTATACCTTATACCGAAAATCCTATACCCAGACAATCAGAGAGACCATCAAAAAGGGCAATCAATGTCTCTTATTGCAACGAATAACTTTTCAAGGTACACTAGTATTTATATAAGCAACATAAAGAAAGAATTTTAATATATAAGTTGGTATTGCTAGATGATAAGAGATCATGGAAGGTTCGTCAATAGGTCATGCGAACCGACTTGAATACGCGAACAAATATATCAGATAAAGTACTGTAGTATTCCTAACATCAAGACAGTTTTTCTCATACAAACAAGGTACATTATTTTTCAAATTTCTAAACGTAAAAGAAGCACTTCTAATTGGCCGATATAGCACAATTCTTGTCATATCTGGACATAAATTTGAGCTAAAATGATTATCATTTTCATGACAACAGCTCTTCAAGATCTGAGGTCGAATTATATCGGAATGTTAAAAAAGTTGATTTGAAAATTTTCATAATTGTAAACCTCATTTTATGAGGAAGCAATAAAATAATTGTACGTTTAAATTAAAATGTTTAATTTTCTTACACTTAAGTTGAAACTATTATTGCAAAGATTAAATATTGAATTATTTAATTTGCACTTGGAACAAATATGCAAAAATAAAGAGAGAGAAAATAAGAAAAAATTGACGAAATCTCTAAAAGAAATGTGGAGAAAGTGACTTTCTGGGAGATTTTCTTCAAGAAATGCAAACTTTTATTTTAAAATGATCAATCGATGTACTGAATATGAAATGAAATCGGAGTATGTCTACTATTTGTTACCTCAATGAATAAAATGCATTTTATAATGTGTTATTTGGATGGAATTAGTGGAAGGAACTGTTTAAAGGAAAATGCGTGATTTAAAAGTTAATGAAATTACAGTAGTTATATGAGTCCACTCACAGTGTAATAGAAGATAATTTTCAGATGTAAACCCTATAGAACTCAAAGTAAATTATGACATATGACCTGATGAAACTAGAATATTTTCAGAGAATTCACTTCCATGATGTTAAATTAAATAATTCTTAACTCGCCGACTAATATTGGAGTTTTAAAAAGTCAGGTCGCAAACATCTATAAAATTGAATTTCTTCTGAAAACTCTTACCTATTTAATGTAACGATGTATTGTCCTTTGTAGTAATTAATCAGACTTAAATTCTGCAAGGTGGAAATAACATCCTCCTTCTTGATCGATGTGTTCTCGCAGATTTCGTTTATCGTAATCTGTGGCTTTTCATTTTCCACCAAAGGTTTGAGAGTCAATAAAATGTCCAGTATTGTATGAGCCCAGTAACTTCTATACGAGAGTAAACCTAAATCTGAGAGAGGTTTCTCAGGTGAACCCGTTTTTCCTTCAAACTTAGATAATTCATAGGAAAATTCTATTAAGAGTTTTCCGTAACCTTTCCTTTGGTACGGAGGCAGTGTGAGAATACAGGCAACATTGTAGTCTTCCGTTGATTCCTTTTCTTTGGAAAAATAACCCACTATATGGAATCCACGAGAGTCAAATTCAGTCATCACATAAAAGAGGAACGGATCCGTGTCGTAGTAAAGTGTTTTGTGATCTAGGAATAACTTAGCTAGAAGGCAGAGATTCTGAGCATAATTTTTGTTCTTCCTTCCGTCGATCTCGAAAAACGATATCGACCCCTTCCTGTAGATTTCATTGCCAGGAGGATGTCTTAAATTGCACTTTACCAAATGTCTCTCTAAACACTTCCGACTCTTTCTGTACTTTAAACAAAACTCGCAAATATATATACAAGGAAGGTTTACCATCTCTTGAGGGTAAGGACTGAAATACCAGGGTCTTATTCTATGGCGACCAAGTTCTATCAATTCTATATTTTTCATTCTCGTGACCACATCTTCGTGATGGTGTGCTACTAAGGATCCTGTCGGCCTTGGTCCTAGTAGAAGAAAAATACAAATATTTTACAGAGTTTCTTTTGCTGAAAATAAAAATGTTTGACGCTATTGTTTGTTATTAAGGCCATGAACCAGGCCATTAGCCATTTTTTCCAGCATTATCATTGAAAACCAAAAAATTAAATGAATTTTTCATTGCAGATACACGCAAAGGAGATAATAGGAAACATTTATTCACGTTACTTCTTTTCAATTATAATGTCTTGGTTAAATGATAATCGTTTTCTAACCTTTTCACATTTAAAAATTCGAACTTGTTTATTTTTTTAATAAATTCGCGTAAAACTCTATAATTCTTAAAACTGAAGATTAGTTATGAGTGAAACATAATTTTTGAGCAAAGACTTTCCTATTAATTATAATTTGAAATTTTGTAAAATTATGTTTGTATGGATCTAGCTTCCAATTCAATTCGATGTTTTCAGCGTTACAGCTTTTCATTTTTTAATCTTTGATAATTAATTTTTAAAAGGTTTAATCTAAAAGGCAGATTGTAATATTACAATTTTTTTTATTGTGGAACCCTTTCATAGTGTCTACCCCATAAATATTTAAATTCCTGATTTCTCCAGGCCAAATGTTCATTCTTCCGGTCTGGGAATTATACAGTCGAATCTCGAAGCTGTCCCCAATCGAGACATCGAAAATCTCCAAACTGTCTCGGAAATGCGTAGCGCCCTCTCTTGTGCATAATTACTGATTTCGGGCCGTATTATGTTTGATATCGCTTTTTCGATCAAAAGTTTTTTTTCAAGTGCTTTGTTCCTCGACATATTTCTCAATTCACTTCTCGAGATTTTCTTTAATTATTTGAATCCGATTAATTGTTTTCTTACTGACATCCGATTTAAAAGCAAAATCAGTTGATATTTTGATTTGGTTTACATCAATTTATTTACTAGAAACTATGAAAATACTCCAAGAACGCGAGTTCCCCAGTTATATTAAGAAAAATTGGTTCATAGTTTTAGCAATAAAACTAAAAAGCGTACGGCACTATCCACTGCTGTGTACGCACTATTTCGTGACACAGCTTGTAGAGTCATAGAACGGAGATTCGACTGCACTTACTTTTGAAATGACAATGCCTTATCTCTTAATTTGAATTCTTCCAGAAAATTCCCTGTTCCAAATTATAATCAAAATTCATTATGAAAATTTCCCATTCCAAGTCAAAATTGTAATTCTTTTGAAAAATTACTTGTTCCAGATCTGAATTATAATTTTTTTCCGAAAATTCTCCGATAAAATTCAGAATTACATATAATTGCTTCGAAAAAGGTCCTGTTCCACGTCAGAATTTTACTTTATTATACTTCTTTTGGAAAATTCCCTGAACCATATCAAAATTATCATACTAATACTACATACTAATTAACAGGTTTGAGTGTGTATTTCATAGTGAAAAAACCCCGGCCTTTTCCCGCTCAGGTAGACACCACCAAAGTTGTATGAAAAAATATTAAATTTGAAGTAAAGGGCAATACGAATTTAAATAACGTATTAAATTCAAAAATATTAATTTTTGAGAGTATTTTAGTCCTATCAGGTATTTTCACTCAAACCACCAGCTAACTTTACTTCGCTGAGTGCTGAGGGGAAAACGAAGGACCAAGTGCATGAGATTCGGTCCATTTTTGCTAATATCTTCATAAAAACAAATTTTTCTATATAAGTATATTTGAAAAATAATTTTTATTTTTTTAAGAACTATGCAATGAAATAATAAAATGATAATAATTATAATTCATTACGGAGATATTACAACAATAAAGTTTTGTCCCATGTACCGGAACTAGTTGACTTTTTATTGAATGGCTTGAATTAGCGCATTTTTCTAATCACAATTTTAATTGCAGGGGAATCTAGTACAGGATAGAGACATTACTCATTATATGAATATTGCAAGTTATTGGCAAAGTAATAATATTTTCTTGCAGACCATATATACTTTAAAATGATCAAAAACTAAAGAATTAATAAAAAATAACAGTTCAAACTTTTCGCACCCCATGAAAATTTCAAGGTTCCGGTACATATATTTCTAGACAAAAGAAACGTTTATCTCCCACTCTAACAACACTATTTTGAAAACATTTATCTTGATTCTAGTAAAAAATTTATTAGGTTGAGATTCAAGTAAAAATTATTGTATAGACATTAGTCTATCGTTTGAAAGAACAAATTAAATTTGCATACTTGATTCGCCAGAGGGCGTTAAAGGTGGAGGTGGCAAGGGAGCTTCTTGGGAGTCTTCGTTGTCCAAAAAAGTGGCTTTTCTTTTTCTGGCTATTTTTTTCTGTAATGCAGCCTGAAGAACAGCAGATCCGTTTACTGGTTCGCTGTTTATGGTAACTGGACTGGGCGGTCTGCTCTGTGTTTGTTTTTTCGGTGTAGCAGCGCCCGTACCTGGAGCCGTGACATCCCGGTGTGGATATTGGACTTTCCGAGTATCCAAACAGTCTTCTGTCACCCATTCGTCTAACCTTTTATTGACTACGAAAGCAGATTCAGATTACTTTAATTTCTCAAAGATGATCCATTCGACTCGTCCCAGTTATCCCACACAATTGATGCTTTCAATTAATATTTAAACACGCAGTCGATAAGTCTGTTTACACCAATAGAAGCAACTGTTTGTTCTAATAATTATTTTGTTGTAAAAAAATAACTATATTAAAAGATCTACTCAAATTTTGCTGCATAATAAATATTCTCTATTCTTAAGCAAAGGTTTATTAGTTTGAATTCAAAACATTAAACATTGTTGTTGAATAATACTTTTAAATGAGCATTAATCTGAATTGAATAAATGAAACAGGTAAAATAATTGACAGTTTTACTATATTTCAGTTATAGTTTTTAATATAGAATATAGAAATGGATAAAAACAATTTTTTTACTCACAATCTACGTAATGAACATAATAGCATTTGAATCCACGGACGTCTTTGATGCTTATGATTTCCGCTTGTGCTGTAGAAAAATAAAGATATCAATATGACCAATTGAAAAAAATCAAAAGTATTAGCTTTATACCACTTCCCACTAATGACATTAATATCCGCAAATATCTTATGACATTTACGGCCTAAACAATGAAACCACGTTCCAAACATAACCTACATTTTTAACTTTACATATCGAGTTTTACACCCGCTTTAAGGGTAAATTACTCCGAAAAGAACGTGTTTTTTGGAAATTAGTGTATTGAATTATTTTTCAATGATGTTTTATGTCATACTTTCTCGAAAAAGGAAGTAAATTGGAGCCAATTTGACGTAAGAGCGATAGTATCTATTTTTCGACCAGTTTTAGAGACTTATTCCAAAACGCTTATGAGGCATTTTGTGATTGATTTTTTTTTGTAATTAAGCTTGAGATTTTATTTTAAATGATGAAATACTTACGCCAATCATCAGTGCCGTGCATTTTAACTGGTAATTTACATCCTTCTACAAGGGCATTCTGAAAGAGAGGTTAGGAAATTGTAATCTTCAGACTAATCACCTTTGAGTTTAAATTGAAGAACACTTTTAGGTGTAATTGCTTCGCATGAATTTTAACTTACTACGGAGTCGCATATTGTTTCACGGTCGTCGTGCTCCTCAATCATTTCAGTCAAAATTTTCACTAAACTGTCAATAAAATCACGATTGTTTTGAAGCCTTTGGAGCACTGACGTCAGCGCTATGGAATGCGGTTGATGGAACTAAGCTCATCTTTGCACAGTTGAATCAGTCGATAAGTTTCAGAGTAGGGGTTTACCCGCCGTTAGGTGGCGCTAGCTATTCCAGTTAAAGTTCCGCGAAAATACAAATTTAATAAATGAAAAATTAATTTTGTTATGCAACCTAATAATTGAAGTTGATAGTTTATTCATTCAACGAAGTGGAAGTGTAAGTCATTTAGTTTTAATGTAAAAAAATTTATATTTTAATTACCAGTCAGTTTTTCTTGCGTAGTTCTGAATTTGACAAATATAATATATTATTGTCTGCTGAAAACACGTTTATCAGTACTTGTTCTCATATCTTTCTCTACTTTTTACACTCAATAGTTAAATTGTCAACTGATAAAGATAAAAAACAAATGAGAAAAAGTTCAATTTTTTACAAAATTTGCTAAATTTTCAACTATAGAAATGAATTTTTATCTAATTAGAAATAAGTTGTCATTCAAAAATGGAATAGTTAAATTTTCAGATGAAAAAAATTAAATTTTGAACAAAATTGTTTAATTTTTAATGAATAAAATGAATTGTCTATCAACCCATTTTCGGCCAATGGTTCGTTAAAAAGTTAATTTTTGACCGCGAAAGATGAATTTTACCAAGAAAGACGCTTTGTCATAAAAAAATGGCAAAGTTGATGGTGCGTAGACGAACCATTGGCCGAAAATGAGTTGAAGATGATTAATTTCCAACCAAAAATGGGAGAGATAAATTTTCAGTTGGAAAAATTAATTTTGAACAAAATAAAAAAAAACAATTTTTCAACAAAATATTAGTTAGTTTTCAACCGAAGAACATAATACTTGAATTTTAAATCACATAGTTGAATTTTCAAATAAAAAGATAAAGTTCTTATTAAGAATTCTCAACGTAAAATTTAATAGTTTATATTTCAACCAAAAAAGATTTTAAATTAGAAGCCTTTGAATGCAACCAAAAAAACGAGCATAATTTAAACAAATTATCTAATTTTTTCAAATAAAGAAGATTAATTTTTAACCACAAATGATATAGATACTGTTTATCAGTTAAACAGATTATTTCCAACTAAAAAAAAAAAAAAGAAGAGTGAAACTGACCAGTAACTAAAATATTATATTTTTTCTTTTCAAATGAATTACTTACGTTTTGCTTTGTATCATGTGTAAGCCATAAGCTTTCATTGTAAATTTTTCTTACAAAAAAATAAATTTTTTATTCATCCAAATTGAATTTTTCCGAAACTTTGAGACTAGAACAGTTAGAGATACATACTAGCGGCTGGACAATCACCAATTAACAGCTATTGATGATATAATCGTTTCGGAATTATGATTTTTGAAATTCAATTGTTCAATTAAACAAAAATAATCCAGTGCAGAATTTATTTGCTACGTTTTATTGCTATTAACTTACGATTTGATCTAATGACCTTAATTTTTAGTGAAAGGGACAAACTATTAAGTTATTATTTTGCTGTAAGTATAAAATCGTTGCATTAATCCCTAACCAGTGAGAATATTAAAAGCCGACGTCTTTGCATAGAAAATGTTTCATGATAAACTAATTTATTTGAAAAAAATAATATCCTAAACCAAAAATTCAATATTATAGTTACTATTTGTTTAATTCTATTGGATCTCGTGAAAGTATATGGGTGTTTCCACGGAAAGTAGAATTTTCGGCAATAAGAAAATGTGACAATAATGCTTGGAGCAACCATTGCAGCAATAGGATACACCGGGATATCCATTTGATCCCCCGTTATCTCCCAGGTTATCCCCGGAATAACCTGTCGGATATCCTGCAAGGCGAACATTGGGATCTCCCAAAGATATTGTGCGGATATCGGAGATAGCTATGGGCATTTTTGTCACATGCAAATACGTCGGGTCATACGTCGGATCCTAATAGTTTCCTGCGTCGTAGCCGACGTCGTGACCCACGTAGGATCCTACGTCGGATCCTGATAGTTTCCGACGTCGGAAACGACGTAGGAAACGTCGTCGAGTATTGGAATCGTTTCCGACGTCGGAAACTATTAGGATCCTGATAGGATCCTAATAGGATCCTAATAGGATCCAACGAGATTAAAAAAAAAAAAAAAATGTTTATGGAATAATAACTGTAACATACTTAATTCTACATTTATAGAAAATCAATAAACAAAACTGTAATATAATATACACTATATATATATTTTTTTATTTATATGGTGTGTAATATATATAGTATAGTATATACTATATACATAGTATATATATATATATATATATATATATATATACTTATATAGTATGTATATTATATTATAGTTTTGTTTATTGTTATTCTATAAATTAGGAATTAAATATCCGACGTAGGATCCTACGTGGGTTACGATGTCGGCTACGACGCAGGAAAATATTAGGATCCGACGTCGGGTTTTTCAGTAGGGATGTCCCAAGTAGGGTATATCAAAATTTCGATATCCTACACGGAGAAAATTTGTGTGTTAAATTTTGCATAACTTAGTTCGGTAAACGGAGGACATTACGGCATTATATTAAAATTTAACTTTCAGTCATGTAAAATGAAATAGGGTAATATTTGATGTGAAAATATGAATTATTAATATAAATTCATTAAAATTTAATTCGCGATTCAGTAGGAAATAATACAACAAGATATTAGAGATTACCTGACAGTTGGGTAAAATGAGATGTCGATTACCTACCAGTTAGGTAAAATGAGTCGAACTGTTAGGTACAGTTTCAATCCTAGAAAACAAAGTCTACCTCTCTAAATATGTGAATTCTACATCCCAGTCATGTAAAATTTCGTGCGCCAGCAAAAAAAAAACATTCTTGCTACAAACTGATTCTGTGGAAGGTCATCCACTACTAACAAACACATGCTTATACATATCATACAATTCATAAGTATATTGCTGGGACATATACACAATTTAACTTAAACAATTACATTAAATTACGATACATTACATACGATATAGTCGCAACGCTTCTAACGATATTAACGCTATTAAAAATCGCAAACGCTGTGACGGGTTTCGAACCACCTAAGCTACGGTTAACACGTTCTATGGCTAATAACTAAACCTCACGGCTAACCTGACAGTTAGAATATCGAGCAAAAAAATCTCGGCTATAAAATTAAAGTACAAGTACGGCAGGCCCGTACAAAAAAATATCTGGTCCCCGTTTCATCGAAATTTGTTATTGTAACATTTTATTAATCAGGGGGCTTATAAATTTTTAGGAAGTAAATAAAAACATTGAATAATTTTTTATTTGAAATTTTCTAACCTTGAAACTTTAAATTATTTAATTTTCAATACTTTAAACTTTTGCATGGTCTGCTTTTTAATAATAATAGAAAATTATGCGTGCTATGCGCGCACTAATTACCCTTTCTTTAGAAAAAGAACTCGGTTCATTTTCCAACATTTTTTAATAGATTTTACAGAAAATATTATATTATTTGAGAACGTTGTACAATGTACATGATTTACAGAAGTTTCCTTATTATAGCGAGGAAATTCCTCCAGTGAATTCAATATGAATGACAAATTTTTCCACTTACTTACAATTCTTTCTTTTGGTGGAAAATTAGTTTTGTTTATTGATATTAATTTTTTTTCAACTAAAAAGTCAACTCGATTTTGTTTTGAAATTTTTGTATAGAAATTTGATCTTTTTGGTAGAGAATTTATTTGTTTCCTTGAAAATTTAAATACTTCTACGAAAATTAAAGTTATTTGCTGAAAAACTTATGTCTCTGTCTGAAAATTTAACTAATATATTTTTTGTTGAATATTTAGCTTTTCCAGTTAATGATTTATCTATTTTGTTGAAAGTTTGTCTTTTTTTGTAGAAAATTAACCTTTTTAGTTAAAATTCATGTATTATATTTAATTTCTTTGGTGGAAAAAGATGTTTTCTTATTGAAAATTAATTTTTTAAACAAAAAATTTAACTAAATTTCTTATCGAGATTCTTTTACATTCAAATTTAATCTTTTTGGTAACAAAATTCAGTTGTTTAGTTGAAAATTCATTTTATTTGCTTAAAAACTTACTTCCCCAACTAAAAATAAAACTATTCTATACTTTGTTAAAAATGTATGTTTTTAGTTGCAAATTCATCCATTTAGTTGAAAATTTATTTTTTTTCCATTGGGTTGAAAATTCCATTAAAAATGAAAAATGTTGATGGAAAATTCATATATTTTCTTAAAAATTATTCTTTTGTGGTAGAAAATTAATCTTCTTGTTTGAAATTTTCATTTCTACAGTAGAAAATTATTTTTTATATTGAAAATTAACTGTTTTAGATAAAATTTTAAAAATTAATTTTTCCAACTAAAAATTTAAATATACTCAATTTTTCGATTTTTTTATAGCCGTTACGTCTTTTCGGTTGAAAATTCAACTATTCTGTTGAAAATTCATTTCATTTGTTCACAAACTTATTTCTCTCTCTCTGAAAATTAAACTATTCTATCCTTTGTTTAAAATTTATTTTTTAGTTGAAAATTTGTTTTTTTTTCATCGAAAATTCATCATTTTGGTTGGAAATTTACCTGATTGGTGGAATGATGTTTTTTGTTTGTTTTTGTTTGAAGATGCACTATTTTAGTTGCAACTTTATTTCCTTTGTTGAAAATTGAACAAAATTTAATGAAAATATGTTTTTTTGTTGTTGTAAAAAATAATTTATACAACGAAAAAGGTAGCTACTTCATTTTTACTATAAAATTGACCTTTTCAAGTTGAAAATTCACTCATTTTGTTAGAAATTCAACTTGTTTTTAAACATTAGTCTTCGGGGATCTCCCGCTTCGAAGTTCGAAATCAGTTGTCCAGTGCCGTCCGATTTTTTTTTATCACCCGCATATTTATACGTCAATTTTTTAATACATTCTACTTTTATTTAGTGACTTAATGAGTATTATCTACTGAGAGAACAGGATAGTCTATATATTTAAATATTTACTCAAATTCTACAATATAAACCGAAACTTAAACATGTAAAAGTGTCTACGGGGGAATTGGCTTTAAACTTCAGCCCTGAGAATGTTGACGTCCCTTGCGACTCTCATTTTACCTCACTGTTGTGTAATTCCTCTCCTAATGAAAGTGAAAATCTCTTTAAAAATTCTGCAATCTATACTTTCTTCTAAGTGAATCTGTAATATCACACAAAAGTAAACTTTATATCATTCATTTGATAAAAATTTACAATACTTCGCGTTATTTTATAATATACTGGTATTCAAATAATACAACCCTTATATCAATTATTACATATCAGAATTTTCACTTTTGGACTTGAGATTTTACATAACTCTTTTGTATTATTTATAGTTCTGTTTTGTATTAAATCCTAAAATAATTGTAAACTTTATCTAAATGCAGTAATGTCCTCCATTTATCTAACTAATTGGGTAAATTTTAATGAACAAATTTTCTCCGTGTAGGATATTGAAGTAGCTACTTTGGACATTTGAATATTTCAGAAACTTCTCATAGACATCCCGGACAACATGGGGATATCCTGGCAGTGGCGTAACACTGTTTAAAAAATGTGGGGCCCTGGGGCCATGGCCCCGCTGGCCCATGTACTAAATGCAACCCCGTTTCTTTGACTTCAAGATTTGGGGGCCCCCTACCTTGCGGGGCCCGTGTTCCCGGAATACATGGAACACCGATAGTTACGCCACTGATCCCTGGAATATCACAATTTCCACCTTGCAGGATATTCGACGGGTTATTCCTGGGATCTCCCTCGGACAACCGGGGACATAAAAAGGATCAATTGGAATATATATTCCTGTATTTCCCGTTGGTGTGAAAGAAATTTTTCAAAATTTGTCAACACATTATTTACGAAGAAGCTTATATGTCTCAGATTGGCCACTTTACTCTGCCTATTCGCGCTATGATGGCCCGCAAACAAATGAAAGTTTTGAACTTTTCGCGGCACAAACGATATTATGTACAATAAAGTAGGGTCGATAGGGATCTTCAGTGAGATAATGGGGTTAGTGTAATAAAGAGAAAATCTTTAAGGAAAAACAAATTGGTCATTGAATTTTTTATTACAACAATTATTATATCTCTTATTATTCGTAGGAAAAAGTGATTCTCATTTGTAATTGCTTTAAGCAATTATTGATCAATTCGTAATTGTGTCAATTGGTCGTTTGACTTCAAATTTTCCTACAGAAAGCATCTTTGGTTGCATTATTATTTTTCACTATTTTTAATGATAAATTATGACAAACTGATTATAAATCCGACTAACGAGTAAGTGTGATATCAGTTTTTGGGGTTTCTTGTATATTATAAAAAACGAAAATCAGTCAACATGAGGTTAGTTGAAGAGCTAAATGAACTGCATTTTTTAGAATAAAAATGAAAACAGATAATCATAATCTGTGAATCATAATTTAATAGAGACAATCCTATCACAATTATTATTAAATATTGTCAACATCATTGAACCTTCGTTTCAAATTCAAATTTCTTTATTTTATTTGTATTAATATTCTTATAAATGACAAAAAATTCAAAGAAAATATACATTATAAAACTCAGAGGTCATTATTATCATCACAGTAATACAAGAATCTCAATTTTAAGAATAACTGAATTTCATTTTTAACTTAAATTCAGTAAGTCAATTAATTTCAACCATAGATTGGTCTTAAATACCGTGTCTCTGTCTGAAATATGTAGTAATACAATGAACAACTGGTAGGTATGTTAACTTTCGAATGATTTTCAGTCGTGCGATCTGAAATTCATTTGCGCTGGCAGAAATGCGTGCGCAAACTGCGATGCGCGAACACTTAGGAAAAATGTTGATTAACGCGTGGACCTCGGTAATTGGATATGTGCATATTTAAATCGTTTTTGAAACGTTTCGACTCAAATAAAACAAAAGTGTTTTGAAAATTGTAAGCAACCAGCAATTAAAAAAAGCCAGTGTTTATCGATGCCTGTTTAAATTTATGTATTGGGTATGTGCGTCGTTTGTGAAAAGTTTTTTATGAGTTGCGGCTGAGACGAATTTCAAGGAATATATTGTCATAGAGGTAAAGAAAAGTTCAAGATTTTACGGGAAATATATTTCCTCACCTTATTGTTATTATTTTTATAGTATTTCAATAAGTAGGATGTGTTATAAACTCCAAAAGTATTCAGTGAAGTTTCAACGGAATGTCAACAATATTTTTGTCTTGAATTAACCTAAAAATTTCATTTTACGTACATAAAGCGGTTGACTTTCAACCAAGCCAGTAACTGAAAGTCATATTTCAATCATCAGTTGACTTTCAACCGGCGAATGATCCTTTTGGTTACATCTGAAAGTCAACCTACTTTTTTTACTGAAATTCAGATTCTTGTATTACTGTGATACCATGAAGCTGTTTCCCTTCCAAGATTAGCGTAACCCACTCGGTGAGGAAGATAGTAATGTGGGGGGAGGGTATAGATTTTTAGATTGATCTAGAATTCCCATGTTATTTATTTAAATAATGCGTTCGTTCCACAACACTGCTATGACCCAGGTTGCTGATCAATCTCTCTAGCGATCACTCCAAGTGAAGAGCCTCACAAAGTTATCATGTGAAGCTCCCCACTCTGATCCATTAGTATCCAAGGTCTTTTGTTTCAGTGGTCATTCACTCTATCGTCACTCTGTTTACAAACTATTTGTCGCCTCACTTTTCTGTCCTGCCATATAACTTTAGCTTCCTTCACGTCCATGCATTTCCTAGTGCAAGCTCTTGTGTTTCTATGGCTTCTTATGTCTCTTCGAATTCGGGTCTCATTCACATATTCTCACCATTCTTTGCGCAGTCTGACTACGAGCACATTGACATTTACTTCATCTTGGGACACTTGTTTCGTAAGTCATCCATCTTTCATTATCTCAATATGTCCAAACATCTCAAAGAATTTCCTTCACGTATGTCAACTAGTGTCTTCTCTACACCACATTCTTTGAGGATTATCTAATTACTCACTTTGTCCATCAGTGTTTTGCTGCATACCATGCGCAGGAGTTGCATGTACGTTAATTGAATGAATGAATTAAAAGATCTTAGGTATTTCTCAATCCCACTGAAAACATATGTAATGCAAATATTCTGCCATGTACAGCTATATGAATAATTTGAAATCAAGGTTGGCCAAGTAATTTGCGAAAACGTATTCATAACGAAGCATCTAATGAAACTTTTTTATAAAGACATTTTTAAATGCATTTTTAAAAGCCACCTTAGACATTACACAACTTGGCAGGATTGTATTACATCATGCATCTCCCATACCCGCCAAGTTTTATCATACATAATACGGCTTCTTGAAATTTATTCAAAAATTTCTCTGGGGCACCTCATAAAAAGTTTCATTATATATTTTAATATGTATGTTTTTTCCCAAATTACTTGGCAAACTTCAATTTCACGAATTCATATATTTGTACCTGGCAGATTGTTTATATCATAGGTGTTTTTGGTGTAGTCTCATGTTTTTTTTTGTATTCGAAAAAAATAATAAGATAGTTACGCTCAATTATTTAAATTTAAATAAAATTACCAAGGTCCCCGCACACAATACATAGGAGAAGGTCTTTCGGTGGATTTGGCTAAAACTTTGTAATATTGTAAGTTATAAGGAGCCAATTAAATATGCTCAACATTTTTTTTCAAATGGACAGTTTCAGCGATATAGGACGCGGCAAGCGCTCAAAGTCAGTTCATATGATACGTCTGCATAGCATTAGGAACAAAAACAGCGACAAAACAAGAATCACACATCAAAATGCGGTCCACATTACGTCCGCTTATTCCGATAACTCTCACAGCGCGCATCTCGCAACAGCTGAACGCTAAGCGCTCAATATTTTTAACTAACTGCAACACACACCGTTTGAGGGTAGGAACGGTACTAAAATGAGATCAGGATCTGTTGCTATTGTACCAGTCATGTATATCGTCGACTTCCAGCAACCTTCGAACGCTAAGTTCTCAATATCTTGAATTAATTGCAACACTCATAGTTTGCGGGCAGCGATAGTGCTAAAATAAGATCAGTATCAAGTGCGATTGTGCGAATAATATATATTGCGCGCTTCTCAAAACGGCCGAACTCTTAAGTGCGCAATGTTTTTTCAAAACTGATACAATTACTACTCTGAGTGGAAGAATGGTGCAAAGTGAGCTCAGTACCATGTGAGATAATTCAGTCATATGTATCGTCCTCTGCCCGCAACGGTCGAATACAAAGAGCTCGACATTTTGAATTAACTGCAAC
This sequence comes from Andricus quercusramuli, assembly GCA_932178445.1. Lineage (NCBI taxonomy): Eukaryota > Metazoa > Arthropoda > Insecta > Hymenoptera > Cynipidae > Andricus > Andricus quercusramuli. Next base: position 71,028 of record CAKNXH010063667.1, on the reverse strand, counting down.
ACTGACAGTTTGAAGGCAGCAATAATTCTAAAATAAGGTCAGTATCAAGTGCGGTTGGAACAATGAAGCATACAAGCTCCACTACAAGTTTCCATCAATACATTAGGTTTCGAGTAAGATCATGATCATTAGCTAATATTTCGTTAAGAATATACTAGTAATATTTGGAACACATTCTATATTCGTAAATGTAAGGATAAGAGGTGGCTAATGGAATTCATTTTAGCACAGAAAGGCTATTTAGCATTTTGTAGGATTATCGTCATCAACTACTCTAGCCACCTTGCTCAGCTAGATATTCTCTGTCACAAACGTAACAGTGTAAGTGATTTCTGAAAGCCTTATTTGAACATATGTTTAGGAGTCTGAAAATTAATTATTATTTTCAAGGTATAATTACATAATTGTTTGAAAAATCAGTGAAGGAATCATTTACTTAACTACGACCGACTATGTAGTAAAAACGTCATGACATGAAGAAAATGTTGTTTAATATTATAAGAATGAAAATATGAAACCTGTAAACTGTTTCTTATTCTGAGCTTATAATAAATTGACGCCTCCATTCAATACAAGTCTATATGCTGACAGCGCCGTCTATGAGACTATATGCGAAATGGGCCGAGTATGAGACTATATGAAATTTGTACCGAGTATGAGACTATCTGCATTCTAGCAAGTTTTCAGGAGAGCTGTTTGAAGTTTGAAATGTTTGAAAAAAGTCATAGGTGCACTCTAAAATAATGAAAATTGTTGCTTATGTTTACTCAACTTCTAATCTCAATATTTCCCTTCAAATTCTGTCAATGAACGAGTTTGAAATCAATAAAAAGTTGATAATAAGTAGATGACTTTTCTCAGAATGGATGTAATTTTAATAATAGCTAACTAAAATGAATAAATTTGAAATATATAAATAACTGAAGTTGATGTTTGAAGTATATGGATGTTTTTTAATAATTTGCCTGTATGCAAATTACTTGAAAGCTGTAGGAAAGAAAGGAAAAGCAAAAAGCTTATATTCAAGGTTATGTTATTATATATAACCTCCAAATGTCACATAGTATCCTTGGTGTGGATACAACATACAGGGTTGCCACCACTGCATTAAAAAACCATACCTCTTATTTAATAACAAGAAAGTATAATTCCGTCGATAATTGTATTTCGACTGTGACTTTTGAATAAGATCATATAAATGGAATTTCCTGTGTTGTGTTTTGTAAAAAAATGTACTTTTTGTAGGATATTTACATTCTTTCGCATATTTTTAATTTTTCTCATTTTGTCGCCCTTTCTTCGGAATGTTTGGCATGCTGTAGATCCATAATGCTCGCAAAATTAAATAAAAAAACTAATTTATATATTCCTTTTTATTCCTTTAATACTTTACAGAATTGTAAAATATTTTAACAAACGATGCAGGATTATTTACTCTATTAGAATATAATAATAACTCAAAATCGTCAAAAATGTAGATAGTCTCATACTCGGTACAAATTTCATATAGTCCCATACAAGGCCCATTTCGCATATAGTCTCATAGACGGCGCTGTCAGCATATAGACTTATACTGAATGGAGGCGTCGAAATGAAATACACCATTTACATTTTTAAAAAGGAAACTGAGTGAAGTTTCATTATATCATTAAGCCATTTCGCTTTCGAGGTAGGCGTGACTCTTTCGGTGAGGAAAGGAGTAATGTGAGGAAGGAGGTATATATTTTTTTCAGATTGATCTATAATTCTCGTGTTATTTATTTGAACACGTTCGTTCTGCAACACTGCTCCGACCCAAGTTGCTGATCAATCTCTCTAGCTATCACCTCAAGTGGCATACTCTGCCAGGACCAAGTCCTGGCATACTTCTTTAGCTTTCTTCGTGTCCATGCATTTTTTCATACAAGCTCTTGTGTTTCTATGGCTTCTTATGTCTCTTCGGATTAAGGTCTCATTCACACATTCTAACCATTCTTCCCGTGGTCTGCATATGGGCATACTGATCTATATCCAATATGTCAATTAGTGTCTCTTCTGTGCCTCATTCTTGGAGAATTATGTCGTTTCTTACTCTATACAGCAGTGTTTTCCCGCATACTGTGCGCAGAGGTTCTATGCCAATCGCGTTAATTTTACACTTATCCTTTTCTTGACAGGTCCATGTCTCGCTACTGTGTAGTACAGTCGGTACAAACATAGAACTATGTATTGCCATTTTAGCTTGTTTGATATGTTTTTACTTCTAAGAATGGATCCTGCTCAACCGAAAACCTTCTTACCCTCATTTATGCGCCTATTTAACTCCCCGGCTATCTTTTTCGTCGCTAGTGAATAGGCTACTCGGATGTACGTACTTATCAACTTGTTCTATTCTCTCATCATTTAGGACAATGTTGCATATTGCTTTCTCACCTTTTCCTTCAAATACCATAACTTGTGTTTTACAAGCAATAAAAAAAACTTCGTCTTTGTTATGAAACTTGTGAATAGCTTCACCCAGTTCATGCGAGAAAATAGTCTGAGAGGTGTATTTCATTTTACATACTAAATACGTTAGAATATAATTCTTAGAACGGGTAAAACCCGTCAAGTAGAAAACGAAACTAACTTTATGTAACTTTCTTTTCTTAAAGTGGTCCAACGTCCACTCTTAATGAAATAGCTGTAGTTAAAAGGGACCCTTCTTGTATAAGAGTTAACGTATTAACTGGAAGTCAAAGTTGCATGTTTTGCCATGCTGAAATTTATGTACACAGGCTTTCACTGAAATACACAGTGGACCTTTTCGTTTTACAAAATATCTGTATTCATGATAATGTTAAATCGTGCAGAAATCTTTTAAACGATAATGGCTAATGAAGCCATTTATATATTATAAAAAAATGCTTTGGAATGACCAAAGCATTTTTTTCCTGTCTTGCGCTCTATCAACAGACTTACATTATCCCAGGACAGCAATTGCAAGTATTTTTACAAGTCCTTCGTGATGTTGCGAGAAATCAGACAAGGTTTGAGGCTCAAAATAGTTTCTCTGATGACGAATTCGAATCCTTTCCTTCTGTTACAAAAGAACAGTTTCTGGAATTGTTTACTTACTGTGACAGAGAGCCCTGCCAATGAAACGGCATTGAAACGGCACTAGCGAACGGTACTAGATCGCAAAGGTAATTTCAAAATTTCACAAATTTTAATTTCTAATTTTTAATCCCTTTCAGTTGTTCTACTTAGTAGTCCAGTCGCAGGTATAAAGGGAACTTCTGCAGGCATTTAAAACTAGAATCTGAGTAGCTTTCAACGAGCAGCACTGAAACGGCACTGGGTAGTGCCGTTTCAGTGCCATTCAATCAGCAGGGTACCATGCTTAGATAGCTACAGGTACGTCAGCTAGAAGGAACTTTTAAGATTCTTGTGTAAGATCAGACAAGGGCTTTTTGACGACTTTTTGAGAGTCATGTTCCTATATTTGAGTAGATAAGATGTAAGTCTTGCCATTGCTTCCGTCAGGTGATCAGTGATGCAACGCTTTGTTCCTCGTAATATTGGATTTGATTCTTCGATTCTTCGGAATCGATTCTTGGTTCTAAGGAATCGATTCTTCGTCGGAATCGACATCGATTCCGATCACAGAGTTGAGAGAAAATAAATTTTAGTTTTCCTAACGGTTATCTGTGATTGTTTACTGGCATTTTCTGTTATTTCATTGTAGGTCTTTTCCTTTGTGTGCATTCCTGCCTTCGTATCGACTTTCTCACTTTTTAAATGGGTCGTCGGATAAGTTTTTCTCTGTCTTCATAAACTTGCGTTGCGTCAGTTGCGTCATGCTTTTGTCAGCTTTTGTCGTGTATCGTCAATCGTGTGGATCGTGTACAGTTTTGTGTTTTCGCGTAAGCAAATTTCTCTTTGATTTGGAATAAGAATGGCTCCTCCAAGTGAAGTTGGGCAATACTTCATTAATACTGATAAAAAAGTGCGGTGTTTAAAGTGTCAGTTGGAATTGAGTTACTCTAACAGTACTTCTTCCATGCGGAAACATTTGAAAACAGCTCACCAAATTGAGCTATGCAGAAGCTCCAAAGGCTTCAAAAAACGGAAGATTGATTCCAGCAATTCTAATCCTGACAATTATGAAGATCCAATTGCTTCGGATTCTCGTGAGGTGAGTTCTTAGTTCTTAATTCCATATCTTATACTTCTGAACTACAAACGTGAGGCCCTTTGGCCGGAAAGTCAAACCAATTAGTGACTTCTTGTTTTAGAGAGCACTTAGAAAATTTCGAGTGAGTAAATTACCTTACATTATTCGCTGGCCCTGTATATGTAAAACAAGAACAGATAAAATATTTTTACTGTTAAGGTATTGAAATTTTGAACTTTGCACTTTTTACATTTGAATTTCCCACCATTTACTTCCTAAGTTTAACAAAAAATTGATGAAAGTTTATAAATTTTATTAAAAAACATTGAAACATGAATTTAAATTAATATTTATTGCATTGTTTTTAATTTTCACTACAAACCATATCACTGAATATACAAGCCATATCAATGAATTTTAAAATGAATTATACAACCTAGAGCCACAGACTCTACGGGTGATGGCAAAAATTGAGGGTACCTATGTCTATATACCTAAAAGTACCAATTTTTAATCTCTTCGGCAGTCATAGTGTTTTCACAAGGGACGGCATCTACTTGAGCCTATTTTGATTGAAGCACCAAATGCCTATATTCTGGACATACAAGGGCCTTATTTTTCTGGTATTCGAAATAATGACGCTGCAATCCTACGCAAAGAATTTGAGAGAGATGCTAAGAGAATGAAACAGTGGTTCCAGGAAAATGACATTATAATAGGAGATAGAGGATATCGGGATGTCACAGAGCTACTGGCTCACCTCGATATCAGATGGAAAATGCCAGCACAGCGAGAACTTTTCACGGAGTAAGCCAATGATTCGCGTTTAGTTACGAAGTCTAGATGGATTGTAGAGCTAGGAATGGTCACATAAAAACCATATTCAAATTCTTAGACAATACAGTGGCGATTCCGCATCTTCCATATCTGGGTGATTTTTATGGCATTGCTGGTGCAATTATAAGCAGGTATCATCCTCTCATCACAATGGAAGGGGCTAATATAGACATGGCTCGACAATTGCTTCAAAAAGCCAGACAAACGAATTTGGTGGAAGCCCTGATGGAGGTTGAGAGGCTGCACACACGAAACGCTAAAAAATGGGTTCGCTTGATCTCGGAAGATATACCCGATTTTCCACTGTCAACTCTCAACTATTTGAATGAGCTGACTATTGGGACATATCTAACCAAATTAGCCTCATCCTACGTACAGGGCAAACAGCAGAGGGACGAAACAGATGAGTTCCAAGTTGAAATATTAAGAGGTGCAGATAGGTTACCAGGAGCTGGATTATTGAGGATAAGTGTGTACTCACGATTCCGCAACGCAGGAGTACATCAATTATGGATTTCATACCATCCTACCAACGAAGACGAAGAAATGAATGATTAGAAAGTCAAACTTGTGCAAGGTTACTACTGTACGTGTAAGTCTGGTGCTAGAACTGTTGGTGCATGTGCACACGTTGCCAGTGTATTGCGGTTCTTCGGATATGCACGTCATGAACAAAATATTCGATACGCCTCGACAAGACTAATCCATGCTATAAATCACGAAGGAATAGTAAGGAGTATTATCCCTGTACGCAAGGAGTGGGACGAGCGACGTCTGAAAATTCGTTAATGCTTGCCACGAATGAAAACTCGTATGCTGCCCCATGCACATGCGCACTGGCGGCTGCCATGCCAACGATGTCAACACGTGTTTGAAGTTTCAAACTTGTGGTTTGAACATAATAACCTACAATATTTTGTTCACTGAAATTATCTTTATCCCTCAGTTACGGAATCCATCAATGATTATAATAATGTTATTGTAATACTTACACTTTCTAGATCCTTTTCGTATTTTTGATGAAATTTTCCTTCTCGTTTTTAATTCAGGGACGTGATATACACCCAACAAAATAAAAACATAAACAAACATAGCCTGCATATGCATCGAAATGTCAAAATATTACATAGTGGAGTGAGTATAACACGTGACTGCGAAAACAGCTCTGCGCATGTGCATGGGGCAGCATACGAGTTTTCATTCGTAGCAAGCATTAACGAGTTCTTGGACGTCACTTGTCCCACCTCTGCTCACCAAACACATAGGGTGATACCACTCCTTACTGTTCCTTCGTGCAATCAATGATGCTGGAAATAGGGCGCAAGAAGAAATTCTCCTTGAAATTATATATATTTCAAAATATATCTCAGAGGTATCAATAACCTTCTCCTCTCCGCTTCGTCTATACTATTTCGAAACTTGTCCTTAGAGACTGGATGATCTCGGTTTAATTAGCTGGATCATTCCCAATCTTGTCTTGATTGGCTGATTCATTCCCGATCTTGCCTTAATTGGCTAGATTGTTCCAAATGTTGCTCTAATTGGCTAAATTGATTCCAATCCAGCCTTCACTGACTGAATTAAGTCCTATCTTGAGTTTTTTGACTAGATTATTTCCAATCTTGCCTTCATTGGCTGGACCATGCATATTCTTGACTTCATTGGCACGATTGTTTCAAATATTACTTTAATTGGCTAAATAATTTCCAACCTAGCCTTCACAGGCTAGATCATGTCCAGTTATGACTTTATTGCCTAGATAATTTCCAATCTTGCCTTCATTGGCTGGACTATGCCCAATCTTTCCTTCATTAGCTGGATTGTTCCAAATATTGCTTCCATTGGCCAAATCATTTCCATTCTGGCCTTCACTGGCTGGACCATGCCGAATCTTGACTTCATTGTCTGGATCTTTCCCAATCTTGCCTTCATTGGTTGGATTGTTCCAAATATTGCTTGCAATAACTTAATCATTTCCAATCAGGCCTCCATTGGCTGGATCATGTCCAATCTTGACTTCATTCTGTAGTATATCTCCAATCCTGCCCTAATTGGCTGGACCGTGCCCATTCTTGACTGCACTGCTTGGATCGTTCCAAATATTGTTTTTCTTGGCTGAATAATTTCCAATCTGGCCTTCCTTAGTTATACCATGCCCAAATGGCATTATTTGTGACTTTTTGATAGAAAGTACACGACACATTTTTGTATCTTAATCTCCTGGCAACTGCTGTCTTAGCATTTGGTTATTGATTTAATGGGTCAAATTTAGCACAATTTCTGCCCACGAAGAAGTGAATGTGTTATTTTTGTCCAAATCTTGACCATTGTTGAAAGTGGACGATATTTATGGTTGGCACAATATCACTTTCTACTGACCTTATTTTAGCACTGTTGCTGCCATCAAACTATAAGTGTTACAGGCTATTTAAAATATTGGGCGCTTCGTGTTTTGACGTTGCGCGAAGCGGACGATCTATATGAGTAGCATTACTGCACTTGGTACTGATTTTATTTTAACACCATTGCTGCCCTTAAACTGTAAGTACTGCAGTTAGTTCAAAATATTGAGCGCTTAGCATTCTAACATTGCGAAAACCGGGCGATTTATATGATTGTTATTACCGCACTTGATACTGACCTTATTCAAAAACCATTGCTGCCCTCAGATTACCAATGTTCCAAATAATTGAAAATATTGAGCCCTTCGCGTTATAACGTTACGAGAAGCGGGTGAGTAATATGATTTTAATTTTCGCACTTGATGCTGACGTTATTTTACCACCGCTGTTTCCCTCCAGCTGTGACTGTTGTAGTTAATGCAAAAAATTGAGCTCTTAGTGTTCAGCTGTTGCGAGAAGCGCGCTGTGAGAGCTATCGGAATAAGCGGACGTAAAAGGGAGATTTTGCGTAGCGTATCGTAGGATACGGTAAACGCTAAACGATACGCTAACGGACGTCGGATAGCGGAAAACGTTAACGCTAAACTCGTAGAGCATGCGCAGAAACGTCATCACGGGACTTTAGCGTTTACCGTATGCTACGCAACGATATGCAAAATCTCCCTAATGTCGACCACATTTTAATGCGTGATTCTTTTTTTGTTGTTGTTTTTGCTCTCTATTCTATGCAGATATATCATATGCACTGGTTTTGAGCGCTTGGCGCCGTGTATCGCTGAAACTGTCCATTAAAAAAAAAAAATCAAGGATATTTCATTGGCTCCTCATAACCTACAATATTACCAAGTTTTATCCAAATCCACGGAAAGACATTTTTCCATGTATTGTGTGCGGGTTCCTTACTAAAATGGAAGAATCAAATTAATTTTCACATTCTCATCTCAACAAGAAGGTATTGGTTTTATGTGAAAATTGTGTTTCGCCGATTTCATCAAATCTCGACGTTTTCAGACTCACTGATTGAGACAAAATGGATTTTACTTCGGTATCTGTCTGTCGTCGCCGCTGTAATTGTAGTCCGTAAAAACGATAATGTTTGAATGAATTATCCCATGAGATGTGAAAAAAATGTTGAGAGTCTCAAATTCATTGAGAGATTGAAAGATTGTCAAGGGGAAGAGGATATTTTTGGGGATTAAGACAGATTTGTGCGGAAGTTGAGGTTAGGTGGGTTTGAGGTTTGTGACAGGGTGAGAGGACCAGGTTGGTCGTAGCAGGGCAAGGTAGAGAAGGAGAAAGGCAAGACAGGTAGACGCGACGATAGATAGAGACAGAGAATGATAGAAGGCGGGATCGTTTGAATTGGATTCATGGCTAGCGGAGCGAATACTAGCAAGGAAAGCAGAAATTCAGATCAGGAAGTTTTCAGTACACCGAAAGGGGTGAACAAAGAAAGGAGGGCAAGGGGAAAGTATAGTAAAACGACAGAAAAGGATAGATTGAGGGCGAAGATCGTGGGATCGATCGAGGCATTCATCAAAAGGAAGATAGGGGAGAGGGGAAGTAGTGAAGACAAGGAAGATATAGGGGCAAGCTTGACAAATGCAACAATTGATGAGAAAAATAAGGGGACAGAAAGAGACAAAGCTGAGGATAAATATCCGATGGAAAAGGAAAGATCAAAAGAAACGCGCGAAATGATGATAGAAGTAATGGGGATGTATAAAGAAAAGCAGGAGGAAAGGGTGGAGGAAATAAGGAAAGAAATTAGACAGGAAATAGTCTAACTTAGGAAAGAAACGAGGAAATGGGAAGAAGTCAGGGAAAAGCTAGAGAAAAGAAGGCAGATGTTGGAGCAAAGGCCAGAAAAGAAGGAAGAGCCTAATAAAAAGGTAGATGAGTTGGAAGGTAGAATAAAAAAAATTGAAAGCTCAAACCGTGAGTTTGTAGGTGGGAAGAGTGGGGATAAAGAGAAGGAAAGGCTGAGAAAAATAGAATAAAGAATATAAAAGAAAGAGAGAGAAGAAAGAAAAAGAAACTTAGTGATAAAGGGTCTAAGATTAGAGGGGAGGAAGCTGATGGAAGGAGTGGAAGAAGTACTAAAAAAGATTGATGCTAGGGTAGAGATAGAGGAAGTGCGAAGTGTAGGAAGGGAACAGCTAAGAGGTGAGAGAATGGTACTCGTGAAACTAAAGAAATGGGAACATAAGAGGGAAGTGATGACAAAGAAGAGGGTGTTATATGGAAGCTTGGAGAGAATAGAGGATAATTTGACACGGGTAGAAAGGAACATGCAGTATAAGTTAAGGAAAATAGCGGAAGAGGAAAGGAAAAAAGGAAGAAGAACATGGGTTAAGTATGGGAGAATACAGATAGATGATGTATGATGGAATTGGGACGAGGACAGGGAAGAGTTAGTAAAAAATGAGGTATTAGGAAACTAAGAGATGAAGGAACGGGAGCTAAAGAAATAAGAAATAGTTAGAAACAAAAAGAAACGAGAAACGAAAGTAAGGAAGATTAGAGGATATGCTACTGGAATATAGCAGGCCTAAAAAGAAAGAATAGGGAGTTTATGAGAAATTTCACACAATGGGATTAAGTACTAATGATGGAGACGTGGCTAGATGAAAAGGGATGGGAAAGAGTAAGGGGAAGATTATCAAGAGGTTACAAATGGCAGGTTCAAAATTCAAAGAGGAAGAATAAAAAAGGCAGAGCGATGGGAGGAATGGTGATGGGAATAAGGAACGAATGTATAACAGAGAATGATAAAAAAGAGTTGAAAGAACGTAGAGAAGAATTAATAGTAGAAGAGATAAATATGGGAAGAGAGAGGTGGAAGATAGTGGAGATTTACGTGAACGATGATATGCAGGAGAAATCAGAGGAGATGAGAGAACTGATGTAAGAAAATAAGCAAGAGATTAGGCTTATAATAGGAGGTAATTTTAATGCGAGAACAGGAGATAGAGGAGGAAGGGAATGGGGTGGAGAGATAGGAAGAAAATTCAAAGACAAGATACTGAATGGGGAGGGAAAGAAGTTGTTGAAGAGCCTTGGGGAGATGGGATGGTTTATCCTAAACGGAAGTATAGAGGGGGGGGGGTGGAGGAAGAAGAATATACACGTTCAGGAGGAAAGAGGGGAACGGTGATTGATTATGTGGTAGTGGACGACAAAGTAAGAGAGAAGGTTAAGAAACTAGAGGTGGGGAACTATATAGATTCGGATCACTTTCCCATAATAGTGGCAGTAGAGGCAGAAATGTGTAATAACAATAAGGCTAAAAAGGAAGCAAAAGTAAAAAGAGCAGGAAGAGGGAATTGGTCAATGGAAGGTAAAGAACAGTTTCAAGAAAAAATCAGGAAAATCAAAATGGGGTAAGGAAGTGTAAACGAGAAAATGGAAATAATGATAGGAAAAATAAAAGGAGTACTAGAGTGCACAAGCCAAAAAGTAGTTAGTGAAGGAGGGGATAGAAGTGGATGGGATGAGATTGTAAACAGAAGAAGAAGAAGGAAGTGAGAAGGGTATTAAGAAAATGGAGCAAAGGGAAAAGCAGTGGAGAAGAATATAGGGGGAAGGAAGGAGTATATTGAGTTGTGTGATCAAAAAAAGAGGAAGAAAATAAAAGGTTTGAAGGAGAAACGGAGAATAGAATGGAAAAAATATTGTATGGAATTACTAGGAGCGTTACTAGGAACGTTAGGAAAGGACAAAAAGATGGTAGGGAAACATATGAGGAGGAGAACATTACAAGAGAGGAAATAGTCAAGGTATTAGGGATGATGAAAGATGAAAAGCCACCTGGTATAGATGAGATTCCAAATGAAGTATGGAAATATCGGGGACAGAATTAGAGGAATGGGCATAGATAATTTGCAATAGAGTATGGAGAGGAGAGGGGTGGCCAGAGTTATTAAAAGAAGGAGTAGTGATACCAATAGTCAAGAAAGGCAAAGGGAAGGAGGTTAAAGATTTTAGAGGAGTGACACTAACGCCAACACTGTATAAAGTATATGTGACTGTTTTATCGGAGAGGATAAGAAAAGAAGTTGTGAAAAAGTTGTAAAAAAAGATAGAGCCACCGAATCAGACAGGGTTTAGAAAAGGGTTGGGGGTAATGGACAATATATATGTTCTGAACTACTTAGTAAATAAGAGGATTAAAAGGGAGAAAGGGGCAATGATAGCAGTGTTCGTGGACTTGAAGGCGGCGTTGGACTCATTTGACCGAGGCGAGATAGAAAAAGTTATGGTGAAAAAGGGGATACGAGAGGGATTAATGAAGAAAGTATCGGAAATTTTTAGAGAGACAAAAAGCAAGGTAAAGTTAGGAGAGCATGTAGGAGATAGCTTCTGGTTGGTGAGAGGGGTTAGGCAAGGATGTCGTATGAGCTCACTTTTATTTAATATGTTAATATCAGCTTGGAAGAACAAATTAAGAGAAAAGGGTGGGGAGGAGTTAGGATAGGGAACGAAAAGATGTATACACTGGCATACGCAGACGATATAGTGTTGATGGCACAGAATGAAGAAGTGATGGCGGGCTTAATTACAGGATTAGAGAAATACTTAGATGGAAAAAAGTTGAATTCAAATGTAGAAAAGACAAAGATAATGAGGTTGAGAAAAGGAGGGGGAAGAAAGAAAGAATAGACGGGGAGATGGAAAGGAAAAAAATTAGAAGAAGTAAAAGAGTTTAAGTATTTGGGATATACCTTGCAAGCAAATGGAGATCATAGAGCTTATATAAGAGAAAGGATAAAAAAAGCAGCAGGGGTAATGAAACAGATATGGGGAATAGGAAACAGAAGGTTTCGAAAAAATTGGAGAAGGAGAATATGGTTATTTGATACGCTGGTATGGCCGGTCTTAGGGGTAGACTGGAGGACGCCGGGATATATGGTGCGAGAAGAAGTGCAAAGGGATAAATTGAGTACTAGAGCGGGTAAGAGGGCGTGGAATTTTGAGACGAAGCTGATATGGTATAAGATGATAAAAAAGGAAGAAGTACCAAAGTATTCAGAAAAGGGATGGAGAGAGAAAAGATGGACCAGAATAGCAAGATTTAGATTGGGAAACGAGGTAGGGGCAAGTATGTATTGGGAAAAGAAATATAACAGGAATTGCAGAATCTGTGAATGGGAAGAGGAAACATGGGAGCATGAATGGGAAGGATGTAGGAGAGGAATGGAAGATAAAGGAAGCTGGCAAGAGAATGTGGTAAAGATTCTAGGGGAGGATGGTTTGGGGGAAGATTGGCTGAAGGAGGTAGAGGGTGCTAGGGGAGCAAATGAGAAAAAATGGAAGAATGGATACAAAAAATGGCAAAATGGAGGTACAAGAGAAGTGAAAAAAAGAAATCGGAAGTCGCTTAAATTAAAAGCGTAAAGATTTGTGAGGAATGGTTATGTAATAGCATAAGTAAATTTAGATGCGTTTGCGTTACCGCTCTCTCTTTCTCTCTCTCTCGCTTGCACTCTCGCTTTCGATCACTCGCTCACTAGTTCGCTAACACGTCCCAAATTGCGCTATTGTTAAAAATAGAATTAAGGCTTTAGATATAAGATTCTCTGTAAATAGGTGTAAATAACTGTAAATAGTAAGGATAACATTTTATAAAACATGTAGAAGGAAGTGATGTAAGAAATGGAAGTCATGTAAACCCTTAGGGGATACATTATGAATAAAGAAGAAATACAAATCTTATTTTGCGGCCAAACTGTGCAAGATAAGAAAAAAATTCTGCAACCAAAGAAGATCTAAAAATTTTTGGTGTATTATTTATTTACAGGAAGCGTAGTTTTTGCTTCAATCGTAAAAAAAGAACATTAAACATTTCTTGAATATAATTTGTTGAAAAACGACATGAGATACAAAAAAACCCCACCTCGCACATTACCTGCAACATTTCTTACACTCAGTTTTTTCTGCGTTCGATTCTAACTCAACTCTACAAAAATGTGTATTCAGTTCGAAAAAGATATTGAGCATCATTTCACTGCGTTTTAAAAGATTAAAACTTATGGATCTCTTAAAAACAAAAATTGCATAATTTTAAAAATGGTCTAACTTTTTGAATTTTGGTCCAATCTAAAAATTTCATTCCGATAATTTCAAAATATATTTGATATCTAGAAAAAAAAATTTGACTGAATTTTCCTTATTTATCATAAAAATAATTGTTTCTATTTTTCAAAAATTTTCATAACGTTGAAAAGCATATGGTGGAGTTCACGTTAACTGATCACGAAAATTTTCGTGTCGGAATGGGATTTAGCTGTCATTTGGGATAGACATATAATTTCTTGGTGGTAAAAAAAATCCCACCAAATATCTTTCGAAAATTCGAAAAAGTGGCGGAAATATGGGACTTTCAATTTTTGGTAAACTTTTTTTCTTAATGACGTATATTGGGTTGTAGTTGACCGATTTAACTTTTCAAAGTTTGAACTTAATTGTTTTAAGATACATTTCATAATAAAAAAATTTCAAAAAAAATGTTTCCTTTCGAAAATTTGGTGAAAAAAATGAAAAACTCGTTTCCCAAAACATCCCTTTTTTGTTTTCTATTTTTTCGTCAGAAGGAGGCATAAATGTGGTCTACAAATGCTGAGATTATTGGAGTGGGTTTGCCACTGGTTTTTGAGAAAAAAATTCAAACGTCCAGTCTTCTATGGCGCGACGCGGCTCAGTAGGTTATATAAATTGTCTGTGGACAAATTCATATTCAAACTACAATTATTTTCATCAGGTTCAAATTTTTGAATATAAGATAATTATTAAAATATACATACATACATTTCTTAAATCTGATTTTCTGAAAAAAGGTTTTTAATACTTTTTGATTTTATAAACAAAATAACAACAACCAACATTTTTGACTTTTTAAGAATAATACCTTTCGTTATAAAATATTGTGATTCATTCAATAAGAACTGGAATCAATGATAAAACAATTTAGAAATATTCTACAGCAGAACTGTAGAAGTTTAGACATTTATTGAAATTGTTATAAACAAATAAGTGGATAAAAAGAATTTTGTGGGTATTAGCAATGTTAAGTCTCTTAATTTCAACTAAATTTTTATAATCAATTGACAAAAGGGGTTTGTGAATTCGACTAATGAAAATTAATAAATAATTTGTTTTGATATAGTGAAGAAATTGTTATTTTTTATTATTAGAGAAGCTTGTGAAACGCGCAAGATTCGACGTATCAATTGATTATTTGCCTTAATATATATATATATATAAAAAAATATATATATATAAATATAAATATATATATATAAAAAAAATATATATATAATATATAAAAGGCGGATTTTTGAGTTCCCATCGTGTGCAAACCTACGAAACTTGCCAACGTTTCGTGAACATTGCAGATCACGAAACGTCGGCAAGATTCTCAGTTTTGCACAATATTAAAACCAGGAAACACTCCATTAAATTCATTATATAGAATTGTTGATAACAATAATAATTTTTAGTCATTGCCCAAGAGTTATAACAGCGGTTGAAATTTAGTTATGTGCAGTTAATTATGTTTATAAAATTGACTCTATATCTCGAATCATGACCGAAGAGCTCATTTGTTAAATAAGATTGTTTGAACAATTATTAAGCCACATTTACAGGATAATTTAGGGTCGTTTGCATGAAAAGTTGTATTTATTTTCTCAAAAATACCGGGATGGATGATTGTTTATACAATTTGTTTACTATATAACAAATTATTTATTGATTTTCAATTATTGAACTCACAAATCCCTTTTGTCTATACATTGCAAAAATTCAGTTGAAATTAAGTGACCAGATATTGCTAATACCCACGAAATAATTTTATACGCTTATTTGTTTATAACAAATACAAAGAACGTTTAAACTTCTACAGTTCTACTGGAAAACATTTCTTAATTTGAATTTCATGAATTCCTTGAACTTCATGAATTCCATGAAATCCATGAATTTCATGAATTCCACGAATTCCTTGAATTCCGTGTGAACATACTTAACGTTCGAGTAAGCATTACGCGATTTGAATTTCCGGGTCAGAACTCGAACCAATAATCAATATCACGTTGAATAATGCAGCATATTGAACTTGGTCACAGAAAAAGTATGACAAGTGCCCGGCACGAGAGTCGAAACTCGGAACGGAACAGATAACAGAAAGCTAGATACTACCACAACTACCATGACAACAACAATATTAGTGCTTCACTTCCGCTGTCGCAAGGTCTCGATTGACAGACAATAAGAAAAGTTACCGCGCGGAACATTAGCGTCAGGGACAGGCCTCCAAAAAATCATAAACCTTACTGTTAGGAATAGTAAACATTTTTTAATTATAAGCTTATCTTACATTTCAACTAAATCGAATTGAATAGGCTCAAATACGTCTTAACAGCGAAAAAGGTGTAATTTTATCAATCATATTTATGAGGAAGGAGGAGGATAGATAAATATTACAGTTAAGTCAAGTAGGTACAGAAAATATTAGATTTAATGAGGTTATATGCTCTAAATTGTCTGTTAGAGGTTTCCCAAACTGTGTTGAGCTTCCTACACTATCTTCTTGAAAATTGGTTTGAATATGTGATATTTAAATGTAAAAAATGAAGTAGCACATCGCAGTATCACCACTCTCGGTGCTGCCCACAAATCGCCATCGTCATATAATATTGACTTTATGTAAGTCTTAAATCAACATTTAAAAATGAAGAAATCTAATTCAATAATAATAATAATACTTATCGAAGTATCAGTGGTATTAAAATCTGCTTTTATATGACAGCTGTAAATTATTGCATTCTTAGAACCAACGTTCAATTGTGGTTAAATAAATTCACTTAAGCAGATAAGGATTTCAGGTTAACAGAATCATGAACATACTGCTGATTCATCTATGTTAACTTAGTAAACGAGAACTTAGTTCCATTAACAAGGGGTCTTGGTTTAATAAAGATTATGATAGAGTGCACCACTATCGGGTATGATGCTTTTCTTATAGTTGTAACCAAGTTTCTCCTGCTGAATCTTAAATTATCATCTATTAAGTGAACTATTAAAGCGTACAAGATGAGGACGGAATGCAGGAGGAGGGCAGAGGAGGAGGTAGGTAAAACAATGATGTAGTTAAGACAAGTAGGGGCTCAAAATATTAGATCCAATGATTACATACACTAAGATGTTGATAACCTGGTTTCCTAAAAACTACAATGAATTCAAGTGAGAGAAATAAAGAAATACACATAAATTTCAAATTACATTTATTCATATAACCTATTTCATTATTATAATAAATGTAAAATACTATATATAATATCGAACAGTAAAAAACTTCAAATGTTAACTACAGAAAACGTTGAATCAGTAATTTCAAATGTTAATTTAATTACATTCAACTAGTTGCTGAACTAAAAAAATATTATTCCATAATACCAGCCTCTCGCATTTCATTAACAATTGAAATAATTTCGTGTAAACTATTCATGTTTCCAGCTACTTGAGCTTGTAAAAGGAAGCGCAATAGATCTACAAATTTATTTGGATTTTTCCAGTAATCTAACATTTTGGCTTCATCTTTAGACTTCTGAGTAATGCACGCTAGATTCTTCAGTGGACATAATTGTGGTTACCAGGTTTCCTGAATAGCTTGTTTCTCGTCAGGATTGAAAATCTTATGCGTTCGATGAATCTTATCCTCATCAATCAGCCTGTTACTGTCTTGCATTGTCCTTAGACCTCCAGGTACCTTAGCAATTTGGTGGCAGTCTCTCTGATCCTGCTTATGATTCTTTGCCAAGCAAGAGCATTTCTGATGTCTTTTTAAATTATCGAGTCTTGAATACGTTCTGGAACAACTTGAACATATAGAAGTCATCTTGCCACTGACACGGTAAAACTGCATGTTCATTCATGAAAGCCGAGTTTATATCATCTTCATCATCTACCACAACCTTCTCCTCCGCATGTCCTTCTCCTGTCCTGCTATTCCAACTCTTCATCCTCATGTTCTCTTCTTCCAACTCCTCTGTCAACTCCTCCTTATCCAAACAGCTGAAAACAGTTTTTTAACCATAGAATTGAAACTAGTTTCAACTCTTTAGTTAAAAATGTAACTGTTTTCGGCTGGTTGGATATACAATAGCAGATTTTTAATACACGTAATCAATACTTTATTCGGCATTTTTAGTATTATTTAATTAAATTTCCAGATTACTCTATTATGCGAAAGATGATTTCAACGTTCCTTACAGTCCATTATAATATTCATGTAGCTGATTTTATAAATCGTAACAAGAGCTTTCGAATTATATGTTCTTAATCCCAAAAATAGCTGAATGAATATTATTCAAAATTATTACGTGGCTACCAGGTATTAATTTCTAATAGTTCATGTGAAATCTGAACTATATCGATATAAGATTCAAAATGTGTCGTTGTGATCCACTGGATGTAATAAGGTCTCTTAAGCATCTCTTGGTATTTTCAAGATTCATGCAAACATGTTTATATGGTTTGATTCATTCATAGAGCTATGGTGTGAGATTTTCGATTTTTTTAAGTCGCTCAATCACAAAGCCTTCTAAAATCTTGCAAATTTCACAAAAATATTTTTTTTATAATTAAATTTTTCCTAATACATCTCCCCCCTCTCTCTCTCTCTATATATATATATATTTATATATATGTATAAATTAATTTAGTCTATAGCTTATAAGTCAATTACATCAAATAGTTCTCTCTTGCAGATGCTTCACTCATATAAAAAAATGAGGAAACTCATTTTTTCTCTCAGGCTTAAGATGGTTACAGCCCAATATGTCGAAGGCATTTTTGGTGAGAGTTGGATTTTTGGTTTGTTTGAATACCATGCACGGGGTTGTCCCGGTATATATTATCAGTCACGGACGCATTTTTATAATGCAATCAAGTGATCTGATAAGAGCGTGTGCCTTGACATATTGGGCAAAGCCTGGTTTTTACCCCATCATTCACGGACTGGTTTGCAGTCAAGTGCATGATGGGGGGACCTACAGCTCAAGGTGGGTTCCGAACCACCAGAACCTCGGTAAAGGTACGTAGAAAAATTTCAAGAGGTACCGGCTCAGGGATCGAACCCCGGACCTCTGAGGTGAAGTCCGAGCGTTTAACCAACTGAGCCACCGAGGCTCCTAATATGGAAACTCATTTTTCTCTCAGGCTTAAGATGGTTACAGTCCAATATGCCGAAGGCATTTTTGGTGAGAGTTGGATTTTTTGTTTGTTTGACCATCATGCACGGGGTTGTCCCGGTATATATTATCAGTCACGGACGCATTATTATAATGCAATCAAGTGATATGATAAAGCGTGTGCCTTGACATATTGGGCAAAGTCTGGTTTTTACCCCATCATTCACGGACTGGGTTGCAGTCAAGTGCATGATGGGGGGACCTACAGCTTAAGGTGGGTTCCGAACCACCAGAACCTCGGTAAAGGTACATAGAAAAATTTCAAGAGGTATCGGCTCAGGGATCGAACCCCGGACCTCTGAGGTGAAGTCCGAGCGTCTAACCAACTAAGCCACCGAGGCTCTCTAATTTTTTTTTTTTCATACTTTTTCTCGGATGAACACGGTTTTTCGTCATAGCCACGGACTAAGTCAAGTGACTGATGAGATCAGGATGTTATAAGTTATTTCAATACGTTGTTTTAAATCATTTACGATGATGTTGTAGGTACAAAATTAGAAGCATGATGTAGTTTGCAGTTTGGCTTTGCCGCTGTTATCCTTACACAGCGGCCGTGAGTGTTGAAGGTGACACCAGTCGCCTCTGGATGCTTTCTTAGAGCTACCATGTATCACGCCATAGGTTTTTAGTCACTTGCTTCCTGATGGTCTAGGAAGTTTCTTACAATGCGACAGGTGTTCAATAAAACCGCCTTTTGAGCTGCCGCCAGTACCCTACTGACTCCTAAATGTTCAAGATGTTCAGTGCATCTCACGTGCACATTGCCTGTAGCCGAAATCACAATAGGATGAATAGATGCATGTTTCACATTCCTCCATATTGCCTTAACTTCATGCCTTAGCTCGCTATACTTATGAATCTTGGTTGTATAGGTTGCCTGCAAATTTCGGTTGAGCGGACAAGCAATGTCGATGATGTAGACTCTTCCACCTTTTTTCTCTCGCATCACGATGTCAGGTCGATTGGCTCGGATGTAATGATCCGTCTGGATGGTCACATCCCAATATAAGATGTAATCTTCATTTTCTAAAACGGACATTGGAATGTATCTATAGAAAGGCATCCATTCTGTTAAGAGTCCTAGGTTTAAGGCAAGTTGTTGATGTACAATGCTCGCCACATCATTAGGTCTGTGCGTATATTCTCTTTGAGCCATAACGCGACAACCATCAATAATGTGCTCGATGGATTCGTTGGTATCTCCACATAATCGGCACCGGTCAACTCTATCCTGAATCGCAATGACGAGTCCTTCCGTTTCTGGATACAGGAGTCCCTTTCTCAGCCAAATATTGGATGCCTCACTATCCACTTCATATTGATCTAGCGTTTTGGGGTGTTCGCTGTGGATGGCTTTCTGTCTCCATTGCGTTTCTAATTCCTCTATGGTTTCTGCCCTGATATTCAAGGCCTCCTCTGAGGACAAATTCAAGGGCGTGTAGTCAAGATCCGCTTTACAGATGGTGTCGTAAAGCGTAACATCTCGCTTGCTGTTAAAATAGTCTCGCAACTGTGTAACTTGTGACTCACACAGTTTTCTGACATCTACAATGCCTCTGCCCCCTCTATGTCGTGGTAGAACTACCCTTTCACTCGCCGAATTACGGTGGTGCATTCGGTGTTTCGTCATTTCTACGCGGATGATTCTGTTTAATCGTTCGAGGTCAGTGTTCGACCATTTGATGAGCCCAAAGGAGTACGTGAGAACAGGGATGGCGTAGGTGTTGATTGCCCTGATCTTGTTTGCCGAGTTAAGAGAACTTTTCAGAACCAATCTGAGTCTTGTAGTGAAGGCAGTCGTTAGGCTTTTCTTAACTATCGTATGCTGAATACCCTTAGATTCAAGAATACCCAGGTATTTATATGACTCGCCCTCAGCCATTGCCTCGATGTCATTCCCGGAATCGTTCTCTATCTCTGCGGTCCCTAATTCTCCTCTGATTAAATGCACTGTTCGGCATTTATCTAGTCCAAACTCCATGTTGATATCATTGGAAAACTGCTTTGTAACATCAATCACTTGCTGCAATTTCTCGTCCGAACTAGCGTATAGCTTCAGGTCATCCATGTATAGAAGATGGGTCACTTGATGACCATCCTCATTATCATTTACTCGGAACCCATGAGACATGCTATTTAAAGTTTTGTTCAGTGGGTTCAACGCTAAGCAGAACCATAATGCACTGAAGGAGTCTCCTTGGAATATACCCGTCTTAATGCGTATTGATCTAGTTATCCTCAGTTGCCCATTATCAAAATACTTGATTCTTGTACCCTATAGCATCATCGCACGACTTAGGAAGTCAATGATGCGTGGACAAATTTTGTATACTTTTAAGACTTCAAGCAAATAGTCATGTGGTACGGAAGGAAATGCTTGCTTGTAGTCAATGTATGCCATGTGCAAGTTCCATTGGTGTTTACGAGCTTGCGTCATGGCAACAGCGTCTATGGTGACTAGATCTTTACTGCCTCGGGAGTTTTTACAACATCCTTTTTGTTCTTCTGTAAGGATGTCATTCTTGTCACAGTGAGAATAAACCTTATCTGCTATGATTGCTGTAAGACATTTATATATTGTTGGAAGACAGGCTATCGGTCGAAATTCAGATGGATTTTGAGCGTCTGGTTTTTCGAGGCAACATATACGTAGTACCCTGCAGCATAAAGCCTGGCATCAGATCTGGATGTTCGATGATCTTCTGAAAATACCGTGCCAACGCAGGATGCACACTAGTCAGGTACTTATACCAGAAATTGTGCACCATGTCCGGACCTGGAGCTTTCCAGTTACATGCTTTTTTCAAAACCGCTGAAACATCTAAAGCTGTGATGTTCGTCAGCTCCATTTCAGGGTTATTGCTTGCTCTTGCTTTCTCTAGTTGGAACCACGCATTGTCCAAATTGCTTCTGTTAGTTTTTCCCCAAACGTCTGACCAATAGTTAGTCATTTCTTCCAATTGAGGGACTTCGGTGTCTTGCTGGTTATTTTGCTGTACACTCAGTTCACGATAGAACCTTCTTTCGTCTGTCTGAAAGGTTCGATTTTGTTGCCTTCTTGCACTACTTTTCTTGTACCGACGCAGTCTAGCAGTAAGAACATCAAGTCTCTGCCGCTGGGAGTCTATAATCTCATCCAATATTGCTGGTGTCAATGTCTCGATGTACCGAGGGTGGATGATTTTAATAACATGGTGTATCAGCTTTCTGGATCGATTTCCTTTTTTATATTGAGTCAGTCGACCCAATTTGCACCTTACTTTGTTGACATCCATATCCAACCTGATCTTCCATGGCGGATCTCGCTCCTGTCTTGGGGCGAAGACTGCATTTATAGGCCTAGTTCTGCGGCCCAACGTTCTAACGGTTGCCACAGCTGCACCGTATACAAGAGTTTGCACCTCTGACGCATTTTGTGTTGCGTTCAAATGCATAGGTAAAACCTTGCTGTTTAGGTATTCTATTAGTGCACGCAGATCATTTGTGATGTTCATCTTGGGCAGTGAATGCCTTTGTGTTGGTTCTACATGTCTGAACTCTAGTAGAGCATGACCAAAATTCCTTTCAAGGTGCTGTAGATTTTCTGGGACTTCGCTGTTTATATCATCGTTTAGGATATCCGGATGTGGTTCTAGTCCATCCGGTACTTGATGTTCATTATCCCTAGCACCTATGTCTTCAGCGGCAATCAAGTTTTCGTTTTCCACATCTTCCAATGGAAGTTCATCAATAGGAAGCTGCTGTTCCACTTCCATTTCGATGGCAGCTATTTCAACAGCCGAAAGCAATTTGTTTACAGATATCGAGCGTTTTTGATCTGCTAGATTCTGCTCATTTATTCTTGTGGCTAGCCCTGAGTACTTAAGTAAGAAGAGACGATGATGTTCTCTCCTTACACTTTGCCCACTTTTCTTTGCCAAAAAATAAAAGCGCATCACATCTCTGTTCATATGGTATGTCCATTTTAATCGCTTCCTTGGTTGTTGAACTTCGGCTTCTGGCACTGGTTGTATTAGGCCATCTACCTCCGGAGGATGTGGTGGTGCTGGATCATCACCAGGTTGAGGAAGAATATCAATTGCCACTGCTTGTTCGTGTGACGCGGCTTCCTCTAACTGCTGTTCATTGCCGTTGTTCTTCCACTCCAAATCAACCTGCTGTTTAATCTCCATTGCTCGATCTTCTGAGATGAGTAGATGAGTCCTGATGTCCTTCACCTCAGCGATAAGATCTCTCAATGCGACTTTCTCTATTTGAGGATACTCTGCGGCAAATTTCGTTCTGAAATTTTGTCCTTTTTTGCGTGATGTTTCAAACTTCGCACTTTCATAATAGAGACGCATCAATTCCTCATTCATTGTGGTATCCCACTTGATGCTCTCCCATGGTATTTCTGTTGAAGTGGTTGGCTGTAAATAGCTAACGCTAGCCAAAGCATCCTCAGCAGACGCAGCTGATGTTTCACTGCTTATCGTATGTCGCAGATGTTCTTGCTGGCCAGCTGTTTGATTAGTGAGATCTGCTTGACCATCTCGCAGCTCACCATCACCACCGTCCCGCATGCTGTGGCCCCCAGCGGTGGCTCCAGGGGCGCCCCGACGATCCTCGGGTAGCGACAAGCATTTCAAAATTTTTTAAATACTCTCCATTATCATTTATGGGTTTTGGTGTTCCTCTTAGTCACTTTCCTCTTCGTTTTCTGCCTGTTTGGCATGGGAAACCCTGTCAGTAGCAATGCTACGGCCAACATAGCCTTCAAGTTCATGAGAGGAATGCTCAAGCCCTACCGCGACGACAACGCGAGAACAACTTCGGTAGGGCTCCCTATTTTGAGAAGTTGTAGGCTTCGGAAGCATCGATCATGATTCCTTGAAGAAACCAATCCCAAAGCTACTGGAACGTGTACGTCATCCGCTTCTGCTCCTTCTGTCCTAGAAGGTAAGCAAGAGCGGGAAATTTGCGCGTGATAACATCGGGCAACACTGTTCCCTGGAGTCAGGTCTCTAGCCGCGGATGACCTTACGCGGCAGACAAGACAGCTGGAGATGAAGGTTTCACCTCTGGATACTTTTTTTAGAGCTACCAATCTTTGTAGAATTTAAGAGGAACAGTGTTGACGGACCAGATGGAGTGATCCCAGGAGAACAGCCTTTTGCATCCGGTTCGCGATGAAATGAGCCTGACGCTGGCAAGCCGGAATCTTGTTGAGTTGGCTAATAAATGAAGCTTTCATACCTCCAAGGCAGCCGATTATGAGAATTATAAGATGGACTTTGTAGCCTTGGTACAGCTTACTCAGCTCGAAAAGAAGTGCTTGATATTTCGCCTGTTTTTCTCCCTCCTTTGCCGTGATATTACCATCGGCTGGTGCCGAGAATTCAATCACGTAAATGATCTTGTTCTTCAGATCTTGGAGGACAATGTCAGGCTTCGTAGCACTGATACGTTGAGTGGTGGAGAATGAGAAATTCCAGTAGATCTTACACTGATCATTCTCCACGACTGACTCGAGTTCCCCCTGGGCGTATGGCAAGAC
Organism: Andricus quercusramuli; assembly: GCA_932178445.1. Classification (NCBI taxonomy): domain Eukaryota; kingdom Metazoa; phylum Arthropoda; class Insecta; order Hymenoptera; family Cynipidae; genus Andricus; species Andricus quercusramuli. Next base: position 46,869 of record CAKNXH010063667.1, on the reverse strand, counting down.
GGGCAACAGATCAACACCATAGAAATGCCTAAGATGGTAATATATCACTTTTAGAGCTGCATTGTGTCTCTCTATGTACGCGCAGCGTGCATATTTAGAGCATCCACTGAGAACATGTCCAAGTGTTTCGGGCTCTAGCTTGCACGCTCGGCAGTTGGTATCGCGTACAGGTATATTTATTATGCGCTCGCGGTAAACTAAGGTGTCTATGACGCCGTCTTGACAGGCAAAAAGAAATCCCTCGGTCTTCGATCTCAATCCAGCAGACTTGAGAAACATGTTGGTCAGACCCATCGAGAGCTCTTCTCTACGTAGGATGCCGTAGAACTTACCATGGAGGGGTTTCTCAGCATGTTCTCTTAGTAGAAGCGTATGTTCTGCTTCCTGTATACGACTTTTGAGCACCAGAGGTGTTAGTGATGCTAGGCCATGTGTAATGTCGCTGGAATCAAATGGGAGGTCAAGCTCCTCTGCGGCCCTATCTGCTGCATGGTATAGAAACACCGCAGCATTGGCGACTCCATGTTGATGTACGAGTCGCATAAGGGAATCCGTGCTTTTTAGAACTGAACAGGCTGTAGCCAGAACCGTTCTTCGATGAAGACACTCTAAGCTTAGCAATCCTCTACCTCCTTTATCGCGAGGGAGATATATTCGAGGTACGGAAGATCTAGGATGAAGACTTCGTTGAATTGTCATCATCTTGCGTGTGCTTCGATCAAGTTGTTTTAACTTATCGACGTTCCATTTTACTGCACCAAACGTGTAGAGCAGTATAGGAACGGCCAGCATATTGGTCGCCTGGATCTTATTCTTTCCAGATAATTCTATTATTATTCTATTATTCTATATTATTCTATTATCTCCCTATTATTATTATTATATATTATATATATATTATATATATATTATATATATATTATAATATATTATATATATTATATTATATCATATATTTTTTTTTTTTTTTTTTTAGAGAAGTTGTAGGCGCCGGAAGCTTCGATCATGATTCCTTAAAGAAACCAATCCCAAAGCTACTGGAACGTGTACGTCATCCGCTTCTGCTCCTTCTATCCTAGAAGGTAAGCAGGAGCGGGAAATTTACGCGTGAGAACATCGGGCAACACTGTTCCTTGGATTCAGGTCTCTAGCCGCGGATGACCTTACGCGGCAGACCAGACAGTTGGAGATGAAGGTTTCACCTCTGGATACTTTTTTAGAGCTACCAATCTTTGCAGAATATTAAGAGGAACAGTGTTGACGGACCAGATGGAGTGATCCCAGAAGAACAGCCTTTTGCATCCGGTTCGCGATTAAATGAGCCTGACGCTGGCAAGCCGGAATCTTATTGAGTTGGCTGATAAATGAAGCTTTCATACCTCCAAGACAGCCGAGTATGAGAATTATAAGATGGACTTTGTAGCCTTGGTACATTGTACTCGGCTCGAACAGAAGTGCTTAATATTTCGCCCGTTTTTCTTCCTCCTTTGCCGTGATATTACCATCGGCTGGTGCCGAGAATTCAATCACGTAAATGATCTTTTTTTTCAGATCTTGGAGGACAATATCAGGCTTCGTAGCACTGATACGTTGAGTGGTGGAGAATGAGAAATTCCAGTAGATCTTACGTTGATCATTTTCCACAACTGACTCGAGCTCCCCCTGGGCGTATGGCAAGACGGGCAATAGATCAACATCATAGAAATGCCTAAGATGGTAATATAAAACTTTTAGAGCTGCATTGTGTCTCTCTATGTACGCGTAGCATGCATATTTAGAGCATCCACTGAGAACATGTCCAAGTGTTTCGGGCTCTTGCTTGCACGCTCGGCAGTTGGTATCGCGTACAGGTACATTCATTATGCGCTCGCGGTAAACTAAGGTGTCTATGACGCCGTCTTGACAGGCAAAAAGAAATCCCTCGGTCTCCGATCTCAATCCAGCAGACTTGAGAAACATGTTGCACAGACCCATTGAGAGCTCTTCTCTACGTATGATGCCGTAGAACTTACCATGAAGGGGTTTTGTCAGCATGTTCTCTTAGCAGGAGCGTATGTTCTGCTTCCTGTATACGACTTTTGAGCACCAGAGGTGTTAGTGATGCTAGCCCTTGTGTAGTGTCGCTGGAATTAAATGGGAGGTCAAGCTCCTCTGCGGCCCTATCTGCGGCATGGTATAAAAACACAGCAGCATTGGCGACTTCATGTTGATGTACAAGTCGCATCAAGGAATCCGTGCTTTTTAGAACTGAGCAGGCTGTAGCCAGAACCTTTCTTCGATGAAGACACTCCAAGCTTAGCAAGCCTCTACCCCCTTTATCGCGAGGGAGATATATCCGAGGTACGGAAGATCTAGGATGAAGACTTCGATGTATTGTCATCATCTTGCGTGTGCTTCGATCAAGTTGCTTCAACTCATCGACGTTCCATTTTACTCCACCAAACGTATAGAGCAGTACAGGAACGGCCAGCATATTGGTCGCCTGGATTTTATTCTTTCCAGATAATTCGGAAGCTTAAATTTTTCTGAGCATTTGGCGATACCTTTTTCCAAGGGCCGTTTTTAAATCATGCACATTTTGGGTTTCCGCTTGCGGTATTCCAAGATATGTATATGTTTGTCCAATACCAAGATGTTGAATGGTATTTCCGCCTATGAGTTGAACATCCTGATCGTCACGGGATGATGTAGTTTCTAGTCTTTCTTGGTGTAGGTGGACGCAGGCACACTTGTCCATTCCGAAGCTCATGCCAATCGCTTTAGAATACCTATTTACCGCATTTACAAGGATGTTAAGGTCCTTTTTTGAGGAAGCAAAGAGTTTAAGGTCGTCCATGTATAAAAGGTGGTTGACCTTACATTCTCTTCTGTTCGGCGGGCCACATAGGTATCCAGAGCTTTTGCCTCGGAGCACAATAGATAGAGGCAAGAGGGAGATGCAGAAAAGTATCGGACTTAGAGAGTCTCCTTGAAAGACCCCCCTCTTATATGTGACAAAGCTTGTAGTCACTTGTCTTTTGTCAGATGTTATGACAAATCTTGTCCTCCGCAAGAGCATAAGCTCTTTTATGCATCTCACTATTTTTGGATGCACCTCCATGCACTCAAGGAGCTTAATAAGTAACTCATGGTTCGTGTTATCGAATGCCTTACGGTAATCAATCCAAGCCATGGACAGATTGCGTCGATACCTGATCGAGTCCTGAGTAATACACCTGTCTATTAACAGGTTCTCCCTGCAACCTGCCAGCCCTCTCTTGCATCCACGTTGTTCGACTATTACACTCCATACCGGCTCGATAGATGTTAATATCCTCTCTTTGAGGATGCCAGTAAATAGCTTGTAGCTGGTGTTTAAACAAGCTATGGGCCTGTAGTTCTTCGGACTTGACAAATCTCCGGTCTTAGGGATCAATACCGTGCGTCCTTCCACTAGCCACTGCGGGACGGGTTGTTCTCCGTTTAAGAAAGTAGTGTTCTCCGTTTAAGAAAGTAGTGTTTATTATTATTATTATTATTATTTATCCTTTCTTTTCGTCATGATAAGAAATTGTTTCCTGAACTTTCTTGAAACTGCTTCTCCTTTATTTAAATCGTGGGCCTCTATGCTTAAACCAATGAGATGATGTCATAAATGTTAGTTTGAAAAGAAAAACTTCGCTTCTGTTGTAATCAACATTCAAATTATTACATGACATGACATGACACCTCTCGGTTACGGACGCATTATTATTATAATGCAATCGAGTGATCGGATAAGAGTGTGTGCCTTGACATATTGGGCACAGCCTGGTTTTTACCCCATTATTCACGGACTGGGTTGCAGTCAAGCGCATGACCGGGGGAACTACAGCCTAAGGTGGGATCCGAACCACCAGAACCTCGGTAAAGGTACATAGAAAAATTTCAAGAGGTACGGGCTCAGGGTAAATATAAATATAACAAGAGTTTTATTTCACTACTCACTTTCATGTACTTAGGCTTAAGTATGTGTATATTTTCCACACTTGAATACAGCTATAAGAATTTTATCACTCTTTTGTATGTTTTTTCTTTCTTTCTAATCTACTTATAAAAAATTGAAGCAATCAATTCTCCTATTAAATGCAGTTCTCATATTTCGTGAATTGTTCGCATAAGTTTCAGTGATAAACCACTTTATTTTCTGGAAATGTAAGTTTTTGATACATGTGAAATGATAGATGATATTTTCATTGGCAACTTCTTCCTCACTCATATTATCATCATTTATCCTTTCTTTCTTCGTTATGAGAAGATGTTTCGTGGACCTTCTTGAAACTGCTTCTTCTTTACTTAAACTATAGGCGTTTATGCTCAAACCATTGAGATGACGTAATAAATGTTAGTTTCAAAAGAAAAACTTCGTTTCTGTTGTAAGGTAATCAACATTTACATTCTTGTAATATTCACCCAACTCCTCCAAATTGAAATAACAGCTCTCGTTCCCGCATTTAGTTTCCTGCTTCTTTAACTTGGCTGGATTCATACTCTTGTATGGTATATTCATCATTTTTATTTTTGCGTGTGATACAATAGGAGTAAAATATTCAAAAAATGAATTCCTTCTCCTTTTATCTTCCGTGAAAAGCAATATATGCATTTTCAGTCATAAAACAGAATTCTCCACTATACATATACATATTACCATCTCTGCTATTAATCTTCCTTCCATGTCCTCAACATTTTTAAATATGCATGTTATTTCACTGATCAAACAATTTTCATAAGGAGCCATTATCGAACGAACCACCGTTCGTTTGACAAATTCTTTAATTCAACTGTCTTTCAGTAGTGTCAATTGGGCGAGCTCTTCCAATAAACCGAACATATATTGAATAATTATGCATTATTATATATCCTCAGTTTATTATTATTGTTAAACTACATGTAGAATATTTTTGAAACTTTTACTAGAAACGTGTTGAAAAGTTTTTCAGACAAATTTGACACTTACAGTTGCGCAATATTGTTTTGTGACAGCTGTGAAATGGCCTTGATGTCGGTAAAGTAGAGATACATCTACCTCTTGTAAAAGTGGCTCCTTAGCCCTCTTAAATTAGATCTCTTACATCTAAATACACAGATTTGGCTCAGTATTAATGTTGGTAAGGTAGGAATTCAGAATGACATCATCAAAATATTCTAGAAACTTAGTATGGACATGAACCACTTAAACTGTAAAATGTTCTCTAATAATATATCTGTCACTTCAGCCTAAACTCCCAGAAGTTTTCTAGAATGCAGAATGTTCTTCACACGTTAAATGTGTACTAAATAAATAAGGACAGGGATTTTTAGTTAAAAGTATTATCTATAAGGAAGCAATAAATCAAATTTACATAGACATAACAGGATGTCATACATAGCAGGGTGGCCCAAGAATATACATTTTGGAATTTTCGACCCGCGTCGACGCCAAATGGTTCTTTCGTAGAAACAAATAAATACATATATTCTTATTTTGAAATAAAATGATTTTTAGTACGTTGTAAAGTATTTTGAAGTTTTCTCCTAACGCAAGAATTAAAATAGAAAAGTTTCAAGAGAACCTGAAGCGAGCCCTGAGATTTAACCCAGACGGCAGTTTCAGTGTTATTACTCTGTTATTCAACTCATTGAAGTCAATTGTCCCCCTAGGGTTGGGGTATTGTAAAGAAATTTGTTGGTTCCCCAAAAAGGTGCAAAAAATTTGGGGAAATGTGCTGGGTTACAGGTTTGGGCCTGTAGCACGGAGCTTTATGGTCGAGCCTGCATCTGGAAGTCCTAAGCCTCTAACAATAAGCCACTCTGAGTTCAACTTAGCTGCCATAAATTCTTCAGTTCCGGAGAAGAGCTGCTGTTGAACTTAAATTTTTCATTTTCACTTATTTTTATAACCGCTTCAAAACTATACTTTTAAAAATAATTGAATTTTTTTTCCATAATTTGTTCTCAATATCCTCATAACTGCTTCTTGAAAATTTCAAGTTAAAAAATCATATCAAAGGCTCGCTATGAGCCTACAAATACTGTAATTTTATGCAACTTTCAAGGTGTCTCAGATTTTTTTATATCATTGTCGGTGTATTAAAATTTGACAAAATGCATCTTTACTGAGAAGAGAATAAGTTTATAAAATGGTAAATAAATTGACTTATAATTTCTTGAACAAAATCAAGGAAGTAAAAAAAGTATACGTTTTACGTTTTAAACTCCATAATACACAAAAAGTGCTTTACAACGTACTAAAAATCATTTTAATCAAAAATAAAAAAATTAGTATTTATTTCTTTCTACGAGAAAAGAATTTGACGTCGACGCGGGTCGACGATTCCAAAATGTATATTTTTGAGCCACCTTAATACATAAAAAAAAAAAATTGATTAGCATTTCGAACTCGAAAGTTCATTGCCTCACTTACCCGATTCGGGTAGTGTTTCTAGGTGGATAAATACTACCAGTGTGGATCCACCACACCCACGACGGGTCAACAACACGCAGTATTCCCCGAACGGTCACCCATCCAAGTACTAACCGCGCCCAACACTGCTTAACTTTAGTGATCTAACGGGAACTGGTGTTTTCAGCGTGGTATCGCCGTTGACCTTAATACATAGCCCTACAAATTAAATTTCACCTGTACACCTGCATCTTTTGCATATTAAATGAATGTTTATCTATAAGGAAGCAATAAATCATCTTTGTTTTTCTCATAACTATATGCCTCATAGTAGAAAATGCCAGGATAAAGCAAAATATAACCTTCAAAGTATTTACACGAAATGTTTAATTGAGATAAGAAATAACCTTGAAGCTGTTTATATGAATTCGGTTCTTATAATTGCACAATATAATTGATGTCATCAGGACTCTCCGAAAATGTTCTTGAAGCTTTCAGCATGAACGGAATACATACATATCCAGAATCCGTCTTGTAAAAGTGGCTCAAAACTGAGATCCAGAGTCCGTCTTATAATGCGTAACCAGACTCCGTCTTACTTTCTGTTTCAGAACCCAGCCTTACTCATCTACTAATACAGTAGCTTTAGTGGGTGATTGAAATTTGAAATATTTTATTATATTTATATTGTATTGATCCGTGCAGGAATGTTGTCATGGCTCGAACAAGGCCCAGGCTTGGCAAAACTAGGCCCTGGCCTGGTGATCTAGCCTGGGCCAAGCTCGAATGAAACGTCAAATCCGGCCAGGGGCCAGTTATATTGCCTGGCTTGATCGCCAAGCTTGACTTTGACTTGGCCCTAGGTTATTATCGATTTCTAACCATTTTTTATTTTCTGAATTAAAAGTCGAAATTAAGCAGATATATTCTTCATTCGAATTTAAACTTGGCAAATGAACATCAATACAACAATTAACAACATATTTAAACTTTTTAATTCGGCGAAAAAGTGTTGTCATTTTGAGGTTATAAGTCACGTGCAATCTTAACATGCAAATATTATTTTTAATCAATATAAGTACTGAACTGCCCTTTTACCACGTAAATATGGGATACTGCCGATTGTGCCATGCCCCCGAACTCTCAGAGTGCTTTATATCTTAGGCATTTTCATGAATTTTATTTCAATGACGACTTATATTTTCTTTACCGACCATCATCAATCACCACCGTCACCACTAATTTCAATCACTCACTTGCACAATAAATTAAGTTTGGCTTAAACTGTCACTTAAATTTGATTTCAAGAGACTTGAAGAATTTAAATTTTGACAAAATTGGACACTTTGTAAAGTTTCACACTCAAAACCTGCAAGTAATGCGTAACGAAAGCGAATAATGCTGCGCCATCTGTCATCAATTTTAGGAAGTTTGATACTGGCTGGGCCCAAGCTCGAGTCATTGCAAAATTTAAGCTAGACCCAGACTACGGGTCCCCAGCCTGGCCCAAGTGTAGAGCCGGGAAGAAATTGGGCGATTTCTGCACGGGGCTTATTTTTTCATAATTTGAATCTTCAGCGTGTAATAGGCAAAATTGGCCTTTCGAAATAAGAGATGGAAAAGGTGCTGAAATAACAAGCATATATCTGAAATTAAAAAGGGCATGTGGCCTAATCTCAAGTGTTGTTGTTGTATTGTATGACACAAAGAAGCGTTATAATTGATACACCTAGAAACACGTAAAATTCGTTTCTCAAAATTGCACAGTATTGCATTATGTAATGCAACATTGTTCAAGAAAGTTCTATAGTACAGTCGATACACCTAGAAACACCTAAAATTCGTTTCCCGAAATGGAGCAATATTGCATCATATGGTAACTGCCTGTAGATAAGGATTCCTGGAATGAGGATGACGTCATCAGAATGGAATTTTGTTCACCACGAATTGTTCAACATTATATGAAATGTGAGACCACTGACGCATGATGTCGGAAAAAAGTCAAAGGGAATTATATATTCAACGATAAATTCATCAATATACGAAGATTGAAATGCAACACCACCATCTACATCATCACCTGATCTCCTGAGAGGCGGCCCACGAGGGATGATGAATCATCACCTAACACTCTTGGTTAGGTTTCGACCACTCTCACAATAGTTGGATAGATAAATCTATCAGAATTGCGTAATATTATATCTGACTCCATCTGCATATCCACACTTCGTATTAATCGTACGGAAAAAGTGGTCTAGAACTGGCCCTACCTATCTACTTAACTGGGATAGGCAAGCACTTTTCATTCATAATTGGCTCAAACTAGCCGTCTTTGTTCAATCGATTTATTTATCCGATTCATCGGTAATGATAATTATAATAAATTCTGCTGCAAATCCCCACTTCAAACATTTTACCAATATAATTGGTACGTTTCTAAAAAATATTGGTAACCAGATCAAGAATAAATATCGCTGCTTTATACATACATTTTTTCCGTGCACTATTCCAGTAGCTTGAGTTTATCATAGGACTGAATATCAAAATTTCAGGATGCTAGTAATAGTGTCGTCAACAAAATTTGCAACCAGACCTCTTCACAGAACTACACACAGAACTACTCGCAAGATCTCGAAAGTATATGTATACCATTAAGCCATTTCCCTTTCGGAGTAGGCGTGACACTACCCGATTCGGGTAGTGTTTCTAGATGGATAGTTTCTTGTAGTAAATAACTACAAGTGTGGGCTCACCACACCCACGACACGCCAACAGCACGTAGTTAGTAGTATTCCCAAACGGTCACCCATCCAAGTACTAACTTCGCCCAACACTGCTTAACTTCAGTAATCTAATGAGAACTGTTTTTTTCAGCGTGGTATGGCCATTGGTATATATAAATAAATATATATATATTTAGCTGAAAATAATTAAGATGGAAACACGACGATGAACCGGCGAAACGCCCACATTGAGTGGACGGATCAACTTAAGAATGACGTGCTAGACTGCTACGATACCAGCATTATCCGTGCTCGCGAAGGCTTTATGGCGCGTATGCCTACTCTGTGGCGCTAGAAAGACCCAGAGCTACAGCACGTTTCGCAACAGTCTTTGCGAAATCAAGCCGACTACCTCCGGAAAAATGTATATGTACGCGGAGCGCTTCCCCAACCGCTACTTGATCAAGCTACAGGCGAAGATGAAGCGACATTGAGAACAACTGCAGAAAGCAGGCACCTTCCGAAAGATGATCGCAATTTCAGTACAAGAAGGAACATCAACATGCAAGTTCCTCTTAAGCCCCAAGATCTGGCTGAAATGGATGCCTCCCTTCGTCGAGATATCTCGCAAGCGTCCGACCTCTAGACCATCAATTGCTCAGTTCATGGTGCTGCGAAAGCTTTGGCTGATTCAAATCGAAGGCTAAAACCAACGATGGATCAAAATACCAGAAGAGGCTTGCATCAAGTGAAAAAGAAAAATGGATGGGCAAGACAGAATGCATCTGGTGTTCAATGTGTGATTGACTAGATAGAATCTGGTGGACCGTCCACGGAAAGGGTTCAAAAATTTGCCCAAGAACTAATGATTTTGAATCACGCACTAAACCAGTCAAAGCTGCGATCCGACGCAAGGAAGAGAATACAAAAGAGGGAGAGATGGATCAGGTAGAATCAACAGTTTCTCGCTGACCGACGACGCCTCTTCAGCGATCTCCCTGTTCTTGTAAAAAATTCACCCAAGCCCAAGAAGAGACTTTTTGGAGAGAGGTGTACAAGATCCTGAAAACACAAGAGATGTACGAACAACGTGGCTCGAAAAAAGGTGTAGCAGGCTGTCGAGAGAACCTGCTAATTGACAGGTGTGTCTGTGAAGACGCTGCAGCCCATCAGCGCGTCCTGTCAATGGCCTGGATTGACTACCGGGAAGCTTTCGATTCAACCTATCATAGACTTATCATCTGTCTGTTGGAAAGCTTGAAGGTACATCCACACATGGTGAGATACCTCTGTGGCGACACTAATCAGCGTGAGCATAAAGTCACTCATGTATTTTATATGGATGACCTGAAAATCTATGCCGCTGGTAAAAGCAAACTTCAAACTGCTATAAATATCGTCAAGAACTACACAGGAGAGATTGGGATGGAATTTGGTTTGGACAAGTGTGCCAAAATTCATTTGAAGAAAGGAAAGATTACTGGCGTTCCCAAGGACCCTGAGCTTGTGGATATAAGTGTTATTAGACATCTTAACACTTGGGAGACCTATACATACCTGGGCGTGCCTCAAAGCCCCATTCAGGACGTAACATCAGTGAAGGAATCTCTCCAAAGCAGATACAAGCATCTTCTTCGACAGATTTGGTCTTCCAATCTGTCGGCGTTGAACAATATATCTGCGACTAACATGCTTGCCGTGCCGGTTCTACTCTACTCGTTTGGGGTGGATCAATGGACGAAGAACGAGCTTAAGGCCCTTGATCTCACCACGCGTAAGATCATGCATATGCATAAAAGCTTGCATATCAATTCATCAGTTCCGTGATTATACATTTCACGCCGTCAAGGCGGACGCGGACTTCTGAATCTCCAGTGTCTTTAAAACCGAATTGTTTTGAGTACAGCTTACATAGTTGCGAATGGCAGAGATCCTCTCGTAAAGATGGTCAGAAACCACGAGATGATTGGCGAATTTACAAAGCCGCGGAGCAAGCTGCCGAGACCCTTGGCCTGAATTTTAACATCAGAAGTGAGGAAAGTGCATTACTCCATCTAGATGCTTCACGTCTAGAAGCCGAAGTAAAGAAAGCAGAGGTTGGAAAGTTTCACCAAGAGTTACTCGACAAGCATATGCACGAAAACTTTCACAGAAATGTAGAAAAACAGTCCTTATCGAAGGAGCAAACGTTTGCTTTCCTCAAATCATCAGGGCTCAATTCAGGTACAGGGGGCTTTATTTTCGCATGCCAAGACTGTGTCATCTCCACCTTAGCATACCGTCACCGCATTTTATGTCCAGGAGTTCCCAGTGATAGGTGCAGGGCGTGTCATGCACACGCTGAGTACCTAGAACACATACCATCGGGGTGTCCGACCCTTGCAGGAACAACGTATATCTATAGACATAATGTGGCCCTAAGAGTACTTTATTACCACCTTTGTCGCTCTTATGGTGTTGGTCGCGACCCTGCCCTGCCAAACGCTCCAAGGGATATAGAGTCAATTGTCCGAAACGAGAAGTGCCAGATTTTCTGGAACTACGATTTCCGGGCAGCAGTCTTCGTTGCGCACTCGAAGCCTGACATTGTTCTCCAAGACTTCGAGAAGCGAACTATATTCGTGATCGAATTCTCGGCTCCCTCCGAATACAGCATCACTGCAAAGGAGAAAGAAAAAGAGGAGAGGTATCAAGACCTGAATTGAGAGCTGCAACGACTGTACCCAAAATATTCGGTACGAGTAATTGTCCTTGTGATAGGTGCTCTCGTAGGTGCTAAATTAGCACTTGTTCGTAACCTCAAAGCCATACCCGCGTGCCAAAAATATGCCAAGGCACTTGCGAGATGGATGCAGAAAGCTGTCATCCTTGGGTCGCTCCGTGTCCTCAAGACACACGAGGGTTTCGCCGGCCTGTAGTTGTGATTTCGTCGTGCCCTATGACCACCCATCTCACGGATGTGAGACGTGGCCATAGGTATATTTTACCGCGGTTCTACTGGGGGCTATT
>CAKNXH010063667.1:4972-21250 GCA_932178445.1 Andricus quercusramuli | reverse complement strand
ATATATATATATATATATATATATATATATATATATATCAAATTTCCGGACTTATATATCCGTATACAAATAAAAAAAAATAAATAGAGAATTCCTTTTCCAAAAATCAGTTGAAATTTTAGTTTTTGACTGACTTACAAACTATTTAAGCTTGACCAATCAGGAGCGCCGTATAAACAGCCGTGTGTGCGTGAACGGGATTTCAACGCAGTGTTATCGAAGCAAGTGCGGAGGTGGGGTTAGCGACGGGAGAGCACTACTTTGAAATCCCGCTCACGCACACACGGCTGTTCATAATGCGCTCCTGATTGGACAAGCTTAAATATTCTATAACTCTAAAGCTAAAAGTTCAACTGATTTTTGGAAAAGGAATTTTTATTTCATTTTTTTATTTTTATGTGGCCATATAAGTCCGGAAACTTGAGTCTGGGACACCCTGCATCTATATATATTAGGGTGGTTCAAAAAAATCCACTATATTTTTTTTTCGAAACCCCCACATAAAAACTTCCTGAAAGGTGCAAAAAGACGCCTGTGAAAAGTAGAGCTGTTAATATCAATATTTAGAGGTCGCTCATCGCGAATTTCTATTTCCCATATTAATAGCATGTGAATTTTTTTTTTTTAATTCAAAGGTTTGTAACATTCGAACGGTTCAAGGAATTGCTAAGACCATAACATAATTTTTTAGGGAATTCAACACTCTAAATAAAAGTTGTCGTATGATTTTTTCATAAATATACTCCTTCAAAATGTATTCAAGGTTAAAGTTGGACACATCATAAATTTATCGTTTTTTTCTTAATTTCTGCAAAAATTTGAAATTTTTCGCTAATTATCTTAATAGTTTTCTCGGCAATTCTATAGTTTAAAATGTTCTCTAAAAAACAATAATCTAACTCAAATCATCACATTATCATGTTTAACATTATTTGAAAATTTGTCTTTTATTTTTCCGCATTTAATAACAAATAACTTTTAAATCATTAAACTTGATAATGTGATGATTTGAGTTAGATTATTGTTTTTTTCAGAGCAAATTTCAAACTATAAAATTTCCGAAAAAACTATCGCGATAATTAGTGATAAATTTCAAATTTTTGCCAAAAATTAAAAAAAAAACGATTAAGGTTAAATAACTTTTGAAAGAGTAAATTTATGAAAAAATCATAAGATACCTTTTTTGTAGAGCGTCGAATTCCCTACAATAACCTGTTGTGTTCTTAGCAATTCGTCAAGCTGTTCAAGAGTTACAAAACTCGAAATTAAAAAAGAAATTTCACATGATATTTAAATGGGAAATAGAAATTCGCGATGAGCGACCTCTAAATATGAATATTAGGAGCTCTACTTTTCACGTGCGTCTTTTTACAACTTTCCGGAAGTTTTTGTGAGGGGGTTTCAAAGAAAAAAAATAGTCGATTTTTTTGAACCACCCTAATATATAATTGAAAAAAAAATTAAACAACCACCGCAGGGTATCACTAAGAGCAACTGCCGTCTAAAAAGAAAATGTCAATAGCCCCCAGTAGAACCGCGGTAAAATACACCTATGGCCACGTCTCACATCCGTGAGATGGGTGGTCACAGGGCACGACGAAATCACAAAGACAGGCCGGCGAAACCCTCGTGTGTCTTGAGGACACGAAGCGACCCAAGGATGACAGCTTTCTGCATCCATCTCGCAAGTGCCTTGGCATATTTTTGGCACGCGGGTATGGCTTTAAGGTTACGAACCAATGATAATTTAGCACCTCCGAGAGCACTTATCACAAGGAAAATTACTCGTACCGAATATTTTGGGTACAGTCGTTGCAGCTCTCAATTCAGGTCTTGATACCTCTCCTCTTTTTCTTTCTCCTTTGCAGTGATGCTGTATTCGGAGGGAGCCGAGAATTCGATCACGAATATCGTTCGTTTCTCGAAGTCTTGGAGAACAATGTCAGGCCGCGAGTGCGCAACGGAGACTGCTGCCCGAAAATCTTAGTTCCAGAAAATCTGGCACTTCTCGTTTCGGACATTGACTCTATATCCCTTGGAGCGTTCGGCAGGTCAGGGTCGCGACCAACACAGTAAGAGCGACAAAGGTGGTAACAAAGTACTCTTAGGGCCGCATTATGTCTATAGATATACGTTGTACCTGTGTGGGTCGGACACCCCGATAGTATGTGTTCTAGGTACTCAGCGTGTGCATGACACGCTCTGCACCTATCACTGGGAACTTCTTGACATAAAATGCGGGCGCGGTATGCTAAGGTGGAGATTACACCGTCCTGCCATGCGAAAATGAAGCCCTCTGTACCTGAATTGAGCACTGATGATTTGAGGAAAGCAAAAGTTTGCTCCTTTGACAAGGACTGTTTTTCTACATTTCTGTGAAAGTTTTTGTAGCTCTTGGTGACATTTTCTAACCTTTGCTTTCTTTACTTCGGCTTTTAGACGTGAAGCATCTAGATGGAGTAATGCACTTTCCTCACTTCTGATGTTGAAATTCAGGCCAAGGGTCTCGGCAGCTTGCTCCGCGGCTTTGTAAAGGAACGCTCCTTCGCCAATCATCTCGTGGTTTCGGACCATCTTTAGGAGAGGATCTCTGCCATTCGCAACGATGTAAGCTGTACTCAAAACAATTCGGTTATGAAGACATTGGAGATTCAGAAGTCCGCGTCCGCCTTGACGGCGTGAAACGTATAATCACGGAACTGATGAATTGATATGCAAGCTTTTATGCATATGCATGATCTTACGCGTGGTGAGAGCAAGGGCCTTAAGCTCGTTCTTCGTCCATTGAACCACCCCAAACGAGTAGAGTAGAACCGGAACGGCAGGCATGTTAGTCGCAGATATATTTTTCAACGCCGACAGATTGGAAGACCAAATCTGTCGAAGAAGATGCTTGTATCTGCTTCGGAGAGACTCCTTCACTGATGTTACGTCCTGAATGTGGCTTTGAGGCACGCCCAGGTATGTATAGGTCTCTCCAGTGTTAAGATGTCTAATAACACTTATATCCACAAGCTCAGGGTCCTTGGGAACGCCAGTAATCTTTCCTTTCTTCAAATGAATTTTGGCACACTTGTCCAAACCAAAGTCCATCCCAATCTCTTCTGTGTAGTTCTTGACGATATTTATAGCAGTTTGAAGTTTGCTTTTACCAGTGGCATAGATATTCAGGTCATCCATATAAAATACATGAGTGACTTTATGCTCACGCTGATTAGTGTCGCCACAGAGGTATCCAGGAGAATTTCGTAGTGCGAGAGATAGAGGCAGAAGTGTGATGCAAAAAAGCAGAGGGCTCATACTATCCCCTTGAAAGACGTCCCTCTGGAAGGTGACCTTGGTCGTCGTCAGACGATGATTCCTAGATGAGATGGTAAATCTAGTTTTCCAAAGAGGCATCAGTCTCTCTATGCATTTCACTATGTGTGGATGGACCTTCAAGCTTTCCAACAGACAGATGATAAGCCTATGAGAGGTTGAATCGAAAGCTTTCCGGTAGTTAATCCAGGCCATTGACAGGACGCGCTGATGGGCGGCAGCGTCTTTACAGACACACCTGTCAATTAGCAGGTTCCCTCGACAGCCTGCTACACCTTTTTTTGAGCCTCGTTGTTCGTACATCTCTCGCCATACAGGCTCAATTCGTTGAACGATCCTGTTGTTTAGGACAGCTGTAAAGATATTATACAGTGTGTTTAAACAAGTTATTGGCCTGTAATTCTCTGGTCTGGACAAGAGACATATATATATATATATATATATATATATATATATATATAATTAAAACAAAAAGTTAAAAAACCACCGCAGGGTACCACTAAGAGCAACTGCCATCTAAAAAGAAAATGGCAATAGCCCCCAGTAGAACCGCGGTAAAATACACCTATGGCCACGTCTCACATTCGTGAGATGGGTGGTATATATATATATATATTGCTTAATGCTGTTGGAATTTCAGAAACAAAAATAAGAGATTAGCAGCAATAAACAGATGTTTTTAGAAACGACGTATTTTTTGCTGGCCATACTATGGCAATGGATTTTTTTCTGGGGGTGGGGGTGGGGTGGTCGCGTCAAGAAAGGTGCCTTGCTGCCCGCGTGAAAAATTCAATGTGCGCTACTGCAGTGATCACATCTCTGATAATTCAGTATTACTCTTCTGAATTTCCCATCATCACGGCGTGCTGCTATCCAAAATGAACTTTATATGAGCGTATTATTTTCGTCCTAATTTGTACAAACAAGTTCAATCCCTAAGAACTACCCCCTATGCGGCAAACATTATGGCCGGGTCAGCGAAAAGTATCGCTGGCCCCTAAATGATCCAAAATCAATTTTATATGATCGTATTTATTCGTCTTACTTTGTTCAAATTCGTGCAACCAACTCCAACCCCCAAAAACTACACTGTATTCGGCAAAGATTATGGCGGGGCCAGCGAAACGTTTCGCTGCCTCCGACATTATCCCAAATCAACTTTATATGAGAGACTTATTTTCGCCTCAATTCTTTCAAATTTGTGCAACCAACTTCAAGGCCTAAAAACTACCCCCTATGCGGCAAACAATATGACTGGGCCAGCGAAACGTTTCGCTGGTTCCGATATTATCCAAAATCAACTTTATATGAGCATATTATTTTCGTCTTAATTTGTTCGAATTTTTGCAACCAACTCCAACGCCTAAACACTACCCCCTATGCAGCAAACATTATGGCAGGGCCAGCGAAATATTCCGCTGGCCACGACGTTATCCAAAATGGACATTATATGAACGTATTATTTTCTTCTTAATTTGTTCAAATTTGTGCAACCAACTTCAACCCCTGAAAACTTCCTCTAATGAGGGAAACATCATGGCGGGGTCATCGAAATATTTTACAAGCCCCGACATTGGCCAAAATCAACTTGTTATGGGCGCATTATTTTTGCCATAATTTGTTCAAATTTGTACAACCAACGGCAAACACCATGTTGCGGCCAGCGAAATATTTGGCCAGTCCCGAAAACGTCCAAAATTAATTTCATACGGGCTTAATATTTTCGCCTTAATTTGTAAAAATTTGTGAAACCAACTCCAATTTATGGAAATTTTCAAAAATGAATTTTGGGTAATCTATAATAAGTTACCATAAATCACCTCTACAATTACCATAGATTAGATTAACATTAATTTCATGCTTTATTACACAAAATCTAATATGGACGGAATCATGACTGTATTTGGAGAAATGCCTGAAATCATCCATTTGTTACAAAAAATATCGTATGCGCCAAGGGGGAGAGGCACGTTTTCTCCCCCTAGGTGCATAATATACTATTGTTTGGTTCATTAATTTTAATATAAATTTACAGTGTCTATTTGTCTTGAAAATGTAAGTTATAGTAAGACTATATACGAGCGAAGTTTCTTTACAAGTAACTACGTATATATCTATGTTATATGTATAATATACTCAATGAATCAAATTTAAAAAAAAACTTCTCATCATAAATGATGGTCTTCGATCATATATTCGATGCAACGAGTATTAGGGTGGGTCGGAAAACCCAAATTTTAGAAATCGAATTTGGAACTATGTCAGAAAGCAGTGTATTGGGACCTTAAAAAAAGTCTAAATTATTTGTTGCCGGTTGATTAAGGCCTTCTGAGTGCGCATTATGAAAATGTGTTTGGAAAAATTATTATTTTCAAAGATTTGGTATTATTGTGTGACTCAATTTTTGTATGTTCTTCGGGGTCTTCCTCGGCTCCAAAAATTCTGACATTTCTTTAATGAACGTTCTCTAGGAGACAATTTAGGTTGACTAGACCTCTGTTTTCAAAAAACGTGTTGAAAATCTACATAAAGTATGGGAGAATTATTATTAAATGTAAGCACAGTGAATTTTTGAAAAACTGAGTATTGTATTTTTTTTCAAATAATCTACTCTCAGTCATGTCAAATTTTTTTCTAGTGTGTTTGGATGAGTAGAAAAGCCTCAAATATCTGAAAAAATTGTTTCGACGTTTCTCTAGATTTTAAAAATGCTTCTTTCAAACAAAGGTCTACTAAATCTGAATTCTTTCCTAGAGAACATTCATTACCGAACTGTCAGAATTTTTGAAGACGAGGAAAACCCCCAAGAACATAAAATTTAAACACACAATAATATCGAATCCATGAAACTTATAATTTTTCAAACACAGTTTCATAACGCGCGCTCAGAAGGCCTTAATCACCCGAAAAAAATTTTCGACCTCTTGAAATTTTCAGTTACAGTAACTGAAAATTCCTAAACTGTAACAGGATTTTCTAAAACATGTGACTGGAGCGTTATGCAGTTGCCGTTGCTGAAATTTCTGTTACAGTTTAGGAAGATTTAGAAACGGTTTCTGCATAAAGCTTTAGTGACGCGTCTCTGAAAATTCGAAAAGTTAGAGAATTTATAAAATTTCTGAGACCATTTTTTTTATGATTTGAACATTCTATGTGCGGCTATTAGTACTCGAAAAGTCGACATTTCAAAGTGACATTTTCGATAAAAATAAAATTATCAGAGTTATAGCATTTTGAAAATAAAAAAAAAACGAAAATGAACAATTTAAGCGGAACAACGCACGATATGAAAAAAAGTCAGGAGAAGAAGAACGTTGATTTTTGAAAGTCCTACAAGACTATCGTAACAACTTTTCGAATTATTTCGGAAAAACAAAAATTCAAAATTTGATCGCACAAAAAAATAACGAAAAAATAAAAATTCCATTTTGCGGTCAAACTATGCAAGATACAAAAAGAGATGAGAAGACAACAATTTTGCACACGAATAAATCTAAAAGTTCGCCAATAATCACTTTTCAATAAGACGCTTAGTTTTTCTTTTATTCACAAAATATAACATTGAAAATTAAGGCATTTAATTTTTGGACAAACGGCACATGCTATGAAAAAAAATAAATAGGCGAACAAGACAATGAAAATACGTCTGTTTCAATACCAATACATATTATGTATGTATGTCTGTATACCATTAAGCCATTTCCCTTTCGGGGTAGGCGTGACACTACCCGATTCGGGTAGTGTTTCTAGGTGGATAGTTTCTTGTAGTAAATAACTACAAGTGTGGGCTCACCACACCCACGACGAGCCATCAACACGCAGTAGCATTCCCGAATGGTCACCCATCCAAGTACTAACCGCGCCCAACACTGCTTAACTTCAGTCATCTAACGAGAACTGGGTTTTTCAGTGTGGTACGGCCGTTGGCCATAATGATAATGATAGTGATAATATAGATTTATTCAAGTAATAGATATTTTGGGGTAGCTTAGAATAAAAATTAGTGCAAAATAAGGAGGAAATATTGAAGTCATCATGAAAAAGAAAATGTATACAATATTTTGCAATATCTGAATAAGCAGTACCAGCTTGAGTACAGAATTGAATATAATATACATTTAATATAATATTGTTGAACATAATGTAGAAACGTTTGTATTTTTGACGCAATCGAGTGCAAAGCATGAGATACGTGATGAGAATGTGTTCGCTAAAGCCAAAAGAGCTCTAGCAAAAGAGAATTCACAATCACTAAATTACAGTTGACGATGATTCGATCTTTAATTTTAAAACGTCTGTGCGCAAATATGGGGGAATACAAAGACTGAGCGCGTAGTGCGAGGTAATTACATTATCAAGCGCGAAGCGCGAGAACCGACAGTCGCGCGCCCTAGCCACGCTTAAACTTGCGAACGAAGCGAGCCGCGTGCATAGCGCGCTATGAGAATGTGCCGGCATGGCAGGCAGATTTTTTGTATTATTCTTAAATCCTATAATTAAACACAACATTTTTGGTTTGTGTTTAAGGTCTTTTTGACCTGGTCTAAACTAAGAACTGATGTGCCTATATGAAATTAAAATATTCTTTTGAATCAACTGTGCTTCGACACTTCAGATTTACAAACGAAAAGAGGAAGTAAGGAAAGAGTACTAAGGATTGTGTTAACATGATATATCCTGTTAATTCATAAACGGATCATATATGAGGCGCTCAGAGGAAAAACGTGATAAGTTCTACGTTAAAACATAGGACTTATCACTTTTTCCTCTGAGCAGCTCATATGTCCATACGAATCCGTCCACATATGGAGTTCAAAGACAAATTCCAAAGAAAGGGAAAAACAAATACCCATTTATTTTATTTTGCACACACGTGCAGCAATGCGTAGGTATGTTCTGTTATAGGCATAGGAACTACATAGTACACCCACACCCCTACACATGTGCACATACGTGAATGTGTACTATAGCATTGAGTACATAAGGATTGATAGTGTTCAGGCAAGCAAGCCACCCTTACATGTAGGGCGTGACCAGAGTCGACCAATCAGAAGACTACGAATCTTCGAAAGCCCAAATCGAGCCAAGTAAAAATTTTAGCGGTCGTGTCAAACGCGAGCGTGTAAAAGGATCAGAACGGTTCATCTCAGCTTACATTTTCCATACTTTATATCCTCTTGAAGCCTTCCAGCGATAAGCTTTTTTCGTGTGCAAACCAGATTGCTTCACTCCAAGATTTTTGCCTCTGCTTATTCGAAAACTATGCGTACCAGGGTCATGTTATTCTATGTTTGCTATTTCCATGATCAATAACATCGAATGAAAATGACGAGCATTTTCCCTTCACTTTTTTGCAGGCTTCCACAATTTTTTCAGTGCAAATTTATTTACGTTTTCGAAGCTTCATTTTGTGGAAAATGACATATATAGATTATAAAAATAATCTTATTCATGTTAACTTGACCTAAAGTCGAGCCTCATGTATATTATATGATTTTTTATGGCTGCCATATGTCTAGGTCAGGTTAGAAGGACAACATAATAATTCTAAAAGAGACGGACCATTCTGATCGTTCTCAATCTCTTTCACTCTTGCTGCTTTTTTGCAGGCAAGTGAAGCAGATGGAAGAAACATGGACTGACACACACAAAAACGCCGGAAATAAATGAATCAGTGAATTTTAAAGGGGCAGTTGTCCATTTTTATCGATTCTCGTTTTTTTGCATTTTCGGGTTCTATATGGGCAGCCGCATCGTTTCATGCTATGAGGACGGTTGTGCACCACATTTTAGGGGCATAGAGGCGGTTGGAAAGTATGAGTTTCCGAGGTTAGAATATTGAAAGGGCAGTAGTTTGGACTACGGCCCTCTTAACGTGCGTCGGCCAGCACGGTCGCTGTGCAGGAAAACAGCTGATGTCGGTGTTCGTTGCATGTTTGTACCTAAAAGAATTTTTTCACTCCATGAGGTGACTTAATTGATTTCGAACAGCAGCCAATCACAAAAATTTACGGTCACTGAGGTGCACCACTCATCGATCGTGAAAGATTTTGGGCAGGGAAAGTGGTGGTCACCCTATTACAAAAAAAAACTGTACTTCTGTTGAAACGAAGAATAAGCAAAAATCTGATCAGATGAAATTTTCGATATCCCGATTTTCGCAATTCACGCACAGAGCTGACTCAAAGGGTGTTGTGGAGGCACGCGAATCAATCAATTCCCCGGTAGAACAAACCTTCATACTCACGAAGAAAACGCCCAGAGACACCGTTTGTCTACCTACCGAGGCTTCTTACCCCACGGGAAAAGTCCCCATTAACCCCAAATAACTCGAAGACCAGAAAAAATGCTGCATTACATTCCAGGGGAATCCACAGAGCTCTTTGAGGAAATCGCCTTCCGATGGCCCACTCGGGAAGGCCAACAAGATAAACACAGTGATCAAAGACTGTATTTTCTTGAAGTTTTCAAGTTTCTGCTTGATGTCGTTGTCAATTTTGCGATGTTCGATTCAAAATAAACATTCAGTTTCACTTTCAAAATGATTGTTTATCAGAACAACCTTGGCTTTTCAACAATTTATCGAAAAAATCAACAAAAAAAGGGTTAATAGGCTTAATAATGTTGTAGCATGTTAAAAGGGCAGTAGTCCACCAACTTAAAAAAATTCTGTAAAATAGGGAAATTTTATTAAAATTCTCTTTCCTCTTCAAATATCTCTCTGACCACTGGTTGAACAAATGCGTAAGGCCCAATTAAGCAATTTTCCAATATTTTTAGAACGGGACAGTTTTTTTCGTTTTTCAAAAAGTCAGCTTCAAATACCGATTCAAATAAAATTAAAGAAAAATTCCCATTATGACTAAAACGAAGGACATTTCGAATTGTGGGAAGGACTTTGAAGGACCAGACTACAAGAAAGGACAAATCCTTCCGAAGAAGGACGCATGGTGGCTCTCAGTGGCGGCGTAAGGGCCGCAGCCGCACAGTGGGGAAAAAAGCACCTTTTTTGGACAAAAATCGACCGTAAGTGCAATTTTCAACGGATTTCGATGTTAATTTTTTAGAAATGACCGAAAGGCTTCCAGGTATAATGACTAACTGCGGATATTTTATTTCGACTCAACAGAAATTTGTTATTTAACATCAAAGTTACAACTTTTTGTTGCTAAACATTTCCGTGATACCATTTCGTCTAAGACTTTCAGATTCATTAAAAAATATCATAAATCAATTTAATAAATAACTAGAAATAATTGTCAGTGAACTAGCGTAGCAACACAAAATTTTAATAATGTCATAAACAAATTAATAGAAAAAAGTAATTTTTTCGTGATTCGCATCATTAGCTAATTTTAACCCATAGCTTTTGTATAAAGTATCGTAGATAATGATGTGCTCTTACAATAAAATGAGAATAGCTAATGATTGCCAATTATTTAAACAATTTTTACAAACAAATGCACATTTTGACAATTTTTTTTACGAAAAGACGTGATTTTTTTTGCGCAATCAACTTAAAATGTTTTGCCAAAGACTCCTTGCTATCATATTTTTCATAGTGACCCAAAAGTATTATTTGTTTAAACAATTTTTATAAGCAAATGCACATTTTGACCATTTTTTCATGAATAGGCTTGATTTTTTTTGCGGCATTAATTCGAAATGTCTTGCAAAAGACTCTTTTCTATCATATTTTTAATAGTAACAGAAACTGATAATTATTTAAACAATTTTTATAAACAAATGCACATTTTCACCATTTTTTCATGGATAGGTTTGATTTTTGTTCGGAATCATTGCGAAATGTCTTGCAAAAGACTCTTTGCTGTCATATTTTCAATAGTGATAGAAACTGGTAATTATTTAAACAATTTTTATGAACAAATGCACATTTTGACCATTTTTTCATGAATAAGCTTGATTGTTTTTGCGGAATCAATTTGAAATGTATTGCAAAAGAATCCTTGCTGTCATATTTTTCATAGTGAACTGATATGCACCACGGGGAGGTTGCTCAATTGTACTTTCCATACCATGTGGCCTTGAAAAGGGACATTTTTAGGTAGGCTTTCGTGCTTCACTAAGTAAGAATCGAGCTCACTCCTTGGTGACTGTCATACTCTCAGACATTTTTGTCTCATGTGGACCTAAAAAGGGCCGTTTTTAGGTAGGCATTCGTGCTTCAGTGAGCAAGAATCGAACTCACTCCTTGGAGATTGTCATACTCTCAGCCATTTTTGACTCATGTGGCCCTGAAAAGGGCCGTTTTTAGGTAGATATTCGTGCTTCAGTGAGCAAGAATCGAGCTCACTCCGTGGAGATTGTCATACTCTCAGCCATTTTTGACTCATGTGGTCCTGAAAACGGCCTTTTTTAGGTACGAACTCGTGCTTCAGTTAGTAAGAATCGAGCTCAATCCTTGGAGATTGTCATACTCTCATACATTTTTGACTCATGTGGCCATGAAAAGGGCCGTTTTCAGGTAGGCATTCGTGCTCCAGTGAGCAAGAATCGAGCTCACTCCTTGAAAATTGTCATACTCTCAGCCATTTTTGACTCATGTGGCGCTGAAAAGGGCCTTTTTTAGGTAGAAACTCGTGCTTCAGTTAATAAGAATCATGCTCACTCCTTGGAGATTGTCATACTCTCAGCCATTTTCGACAGAGGTTTCATCTTCCTAGATTCTACTTTTCTATAACTGCTTATCGAACGGGTCCGAATGGAGCAGAAGATTATGAAGAAAATCTAGGTTCGTCAATTTTCTGTCAGATATTCTGCTGTTATTAGCTCTAACTTTTCTAAAGATCTTATTGTTTCCCTCTTGAGACTCCTCTGAGTACCAACCAATTGGTAGCTAAAACGATTGAATTATACCACTTCCATGAATAATCAGCTTATGTACTGATGGTGGAATTTTATACCAAGGATAAAGATTTATGCAAAGCTCAGCGGTTTCCAAACAGTAAGTTTTGAATTTAGCACAATTAACTATCCTTCCGCACGTTACAACTTGTAATATATCGTGGTATCTGGTGATCAGATCTTGATCCAAACCGGTTATTTTAGCAACCGATTTAGCTTTTCCCAAAAAGGAACAGGCAACATTTCCGGTATTTGTTGTTCCATAATCCTGCTTCACCACATCAACTGCTAAACCCAATTTGGATCTTAATTTTATCTGAATACGTTCCTTTCTTGATTTTTTCATTTCCTTTTCTTTCTTTTTTCTTGCGGAAAACATTTTTAAAATCCATATTGTAGGATACATGTAACAAATATTCCAGAACAAGAATCCAGGCATGCAACGTCGAGAGACCAAATTTATAGTGTGCCTCATTACATGGAATTTTAGCTACATATGGTAAGTTGTTAACATGTTTTGATCCAACTCCAAAAATATTGCAGCGAGAAGATGCTTTCTGCCCAGTAAGAATATTACACACCTTTCCATCAATCATCGTACACTTCGAGTCAAACCTGATATCAAAACTCATTCCACTGACATCAATGGAATAGGTACGAACTTTTTGCAGCAGCTTTGTGTGATAGCTGTACTCTTTCTTTACAAGAGAATCAGTTTCTTTAAGGAAATTAAATTGAATTGTCCTACAGAAATTGACAGATGAAGGTGTTTTGTTTGTGCAAATAATATCGCCATCTGCTTTTAATTGAAGAGGGACAAAAGAAATCAAGAAGAAATATTTATCCGTGAAAAGACTCTGAGAATCACTATGATCAGATTCATCGGTTGCATCCATATCATCACCCTTCTTCGACCACTTTTGCCGTGTCATCTGATGCGCAGAAGCACCGTCCATACCCCACTTTCCAATGAGCGCTAGTTTTTTACCAAAAATATTAGCGAGATCATCTTTTTCCATTTGTAACAAGATTCGCTTAACTGTATGACCCAATAAACTTATGAAATGGACACTTGCTCCTTAATTCGATGTTTCTATATGCTCACCGTTTCGTGAATAACATGTTTTTTTTTGCTTCGGAGAACTTCAAATACGGAGGATATGAATCATTGCCAGTTATTTCTTGATTCTACGCTGTTAGCTTTTTGTATTTCCTCTTCGACAGACCTAAATCCACGTACATCGCCAAGATTCTCTGCAATTTACTCTCGTCATCATCTTCCTTACGAAGCTGCTGCGTCCCAGATTCACTATCGGACTGATTTTCAATCAATGAACGTACTTTGGATAATTCTTCCTTGCTATCATTTGAAGCAAGTACTTGGACGCGCCTTTTCTTCGTCTTTTAGGATCCATCTTCAAATAATAATCGTGGTCTTCCACTCTTTAGAACATTAGTCAAACATTTTGTTCGGATAGGTGGACAAGAAAAAGGTACCTTGAACTCTGCTTCTAAGAATTCAGCATGATTTTGTACAAAAAATGCTTTCTTCCTACAGACACTTTTCCATTTTCTATTATACAAAGAAATAAAAGAGTCAACCAATTTTTTTCTTATAACCATTAACTGACTTTCATCAAAAGAAGACGTAGCCTTAATATTATCCAAAATCAAATCTACTTTGTTATATTTTGATTGTGGATCACTATTCCAAATGATGTCACATAAGTGCTGATTTTTTATTCTGTATTCCATGTTGAAAAATACTTCGAAGGTTTCCCTCAATATCTCCGTAAAACACGCAGTCTATTTATGAACTTCTTTGAAACAAAATAAAACAAATGAAGGAAACGAAATGAGGTACAACTTGCAGTTGCAGCAGCAACTTCAAGTCGTTATTGATTTGTTTTTCTAAAACACGAATGCCTGAAGCACGGATGCCTAACTAAAAATGTCCCTTTTCAGTGCCACATGATGTGCAAAGTCCGATTGAGCAACCTCCCCGTGGCGCATATCAAGTAACTATAAAAAATATGACAGCAAGGATTCTTTTACAAGACATTTCGAATTAATTCCACAAAAAAAATCAAGCCTATTAATGAAAAAATGGTAAAAATGTGCATTTTTTTCTAAAAAGTGTTTAAATAATTAACAATTTTTGGTGACCATGACAGCAAGGTGTCTTTAGCAACACATTTCGAGATGATTCCGCAAAAAAAAATCAATCCTTTTCATGAAAAAATGGTTAAAATGTTAATTTGTTTATAAAAATTGCTCAAACAATTAACATTTTTTGGTCACTATGAAAAATATAATAGCAAAGAGTCTTTGGCAAAACATTTAAAGTTGATTCCGCAAAAAAAATCACATCTTTTCATCAAAAAATGGTAAAAATGTGCATTTGTTTATAAAATTTTTTTAAATAATTGGCAATCATAAGCTATTTTCAACTTATTGTAAGCGCACATCACTATCTATGATACTTTACACAAAGCTATGGGTTCCAATTAGCTAATGATTGCGAGTCACGAAAAAATTACTTTTGGTAATTAATTTGTTATAACATTATTGAAAATTTTTGTTGTTACGCTACTTCACTGAAAATTATTTTTAGTTATTTATTACATTGATTTATGATCTTTTTTAATGAATTTGAAAGTCTTAGAAGAAATGGTATCACGGAAAAGCTTAGCAACAAAAAGTTGCAAATTTGTTGTTAAATAACAAATTTTTGATGAGCCGAAATTATATATCCGCAGTTATTCATTATACATGGAAGCCTTACGGTCATTTCTAGAAAAGAAACATCAAAATCCGTTACGAATTGCACTGTCGGTCGATTTTTGTCCAAAAAAAGTGCTTTTTTCTCACTGTGAGCCGCCCCGGTTGCCAACCTATGCTACGCCGCGCCGCCACTGGTGGCTCTCGTTGTATAAACAAAAACTTAAATTCCATTTCAATCACCAAATCAATTTTAATACTCTTGAATTTCCTGCACTTCGTTTGCATTCATTTAAATTCTCTTAAACTCCCCATAGTTCACTTTAATTGTCATGAATTCCTTTAAATTAACTTAAAAACGCTTTATATATCTTGAATTCCTTTAAGGTCATGTAATACTTACCCGATTCCTAGTTTACCGACATTTATTTCACACAACGTACGTCCACATGAATTGAGATATCGAGTTGAAAGTTTGGGAAATTAAATGAAAGGTACGAAGGAACCTTTTTACACTCTAAGAAAAAGTCTATTAACAGTAAAATTACGTTCCTTTTAGAATGCATCCTCTGAAATTAAGCAGATTTCTTTTGTCCATCAATAGAATAGTTTCACTGTTCAAAGACTTATCCATTCAATGCAAAACGGAAGTAGTTTTACTGATGAACGATTTCTTTTGACTTCGAAAAGAATTCCTTCAACTATTAAAGGATTTCATCTGTTGGCTAGCAGAGAAAATGCGCCTGCGCATGAGTGAATTTTTTCACTGCACGATTTATTTATTAATTGATAAAGTGAGTGAAAAAACGTGCGAAATGAGGTGGAAAATGAATTTCTTAACAAAATTAGGAATCCCAGATTGTGACGCGAAAACTTTGGTAGGTACGTGTACTGAAAGAACAGTTTTTGATCCGCATAACCTCACTTTATATTGACTTTTACGCTTTTGACAATCGAAGTATAAGTTTTTGTAAATGCTTTTGTCAATCAAAAGTTCGTAAGACGTTCTTTGTGAAATGATTTTTTAAAGCGTCGATTTTATACCGATTGTATAATAAAATTGATTTTATATTTACATTCACCAAAGTTCGGCTTTTGTACATTTCTTGCACGTAATATCATGCAATAAGTTTTCTTTTAACGTTTAAATTATTCTTTCTCTTGTTCGACAATAGATTTCACTTCAAGATCAAAGGAAATCCGTTCACCGTTAAAGGATAGCATTTGAAACGACAATCCTTCAACTATGAAAGGATTTCCTCTCATGCCAATTTTGAACAGAAAAGCCTTTAATAGTGAAAGGAATCTTTTGACAGTTAATAGTCTGTTTTTAGAGTGTATGATCATAAGTTTCTTGAATTGAGAGAAAAAAAT